>MINK01188131.1:10299-22852 GCA_001735545.1 Phormia regina
TTGTGCAGAATCCATAACTTACTGTATTGCATTCTTGAAACTTTATTTAATAAAAAAACTAATAAATGGCTTATGTAAGCAATGCTATTGCTTCCAAGTAAGCACAATTTTTTGCTGGGACTCATTTAATAATTTTTTGAGGAAATATATTGTTAACATATTTTTTTGTTAATCTAGGCTTAGACATTTTTGAATTTTAGAAAAAAAAAATTTAGTTGACAAATATTGGAGAGGACTAGGGAAGTAACCATTCCCCAGTTCACCTCCTTTTTATTTTTAAACGCATTTAAGTTAAGATATCTTTTAAAATCATTACAAAAATTCCTTTAGTGTGACAAAACAAAATTATTTAAGAAGTAAAAGTATATTACCACCATTTTGGGGAAATAACCCTAAAAGCAAATCTTTTTTTTTCAGATTAATATAAATTTTTATTGGTTAGATATAATTATATGATTCTTACAGTAATATTATTTAAAATTTTGTGGAAAATATAGTGATTATTTTGAAAAAGATTTGGGGCCCCAATTAAGGCCAACCAAATTTAAAAGATTTAAAATACACGTGGCCAAAACTGTAGGTAAGATTTGTTTCGACCGAAATGTCTCTTAAACTAAAAAATATAAGCTATAGAAATAAACATGATTTGGGTAAAGATTTATAAGGACTACTTACTGGTATTTTTTTTACACTCAAGTCATAAATAAATTTTGGTCGAATTAAAAAAAAACAAATAAAAATAAACATCTTAGTCGACCAACTTTGGAGGTTTTCTCTCTACCCCAGTGAGCCGCTAGGAGCCTGTACTCCTCAAAATCAACTTGAAAGTACCTCAGCTCGGACCATGTGAAATTTTATTAAAATATCTCTAAGAGTTCACAAGTTACAGAATTATTTTCAAGAAGATTTATTTTTATTACTTTGTGCCCCCTAAGAAACCTTATTAAAGCGAAAATAAAGTGATCATAGTCCAATTTTATCCGCCATATTGTTGTCGCCTTTCTGAAATCTGAAAATCAGAAACCATATATGTATTCAAATATCGTACATTTCTTAAATGTAATTAATAAAAAATTATATAAAATAAGAAGAAAAAAATTATCGACATACATAGGTGCTTGGGGTATTATGTGTGCAAATTTTGTTACGTAGAGAAATAATCACCCTACATCACTTTAAAGTAAACCGTTCGACACAGAAACACTTTCTGAGTTGATTTAATCATGTCCATCTGTCCGTCCGTCCATCCATCTGGTTGACTGGATTGTGCGCAAAGTGCAGGTCGAAATAAAGATAATTAGATAAAATTTGGTTTATATTTATTATTATTATTATTTACATAGAAGGACGAAACCTATTGAGTTTGGTTATGATCAGCCCATTATTTCACCTGGCCACCTTATAAATGTCCTACCGAAATAGAGTTTTAATAATGTGAGTGTTAAAACTCTATACCTTAAAAACAGAAATACTTTAATGAAATTTAAGACAAATAAGTTCTTTTTCAACACAAATCTGTGTGTCAAATTTTGTGAAGATTGGTCCATAATTGACTATATAGCTCCCGTATGAACCGCTCTTTCGAAATCACTTTAACTTGCATAAATCCCATAAAAATGTTAGTATTAACTTAATATTCGACACAAATAAGATTTTCATATGTATTAATGACAGTGCACTATTTTATAAAGATCGGTACATACTTGACTATTGGTCCCATATAAAACCCTATTTCGGGAATCACTCAAAACTTTATAAATCTCAGTACCGAAGTAATATTTTGTATTACTATTTTTTATTTTACACTTAACACAATTATAGGTCCATAATTGGCCCCTTTCCGAATTTTGGTGCACAGGGGCAATGGTGTAGGATAGCATATGGTCGTACTTGACCGACTATAACTTTTTCTCTCGTTTTCTTTTTGAATAGCAAGCAGCATCCTAATAAATCTTATATATAATATTTATTTTTTACGTAAACCATGTTTTCTAATTATTTCCAAAAATCAGGGATGGTGACCCAGTGTGATATGCTTGCATGAGTTTTCAAATCCAAGCATTTGAATATCCATTTTAAGAAATCTTGGTCCTACGTATATAAATTATTTATTATCCCAGCTAAGAATGATTCTAGATGGAGTTTTGGTCAACATTTGAAAGTTTTGGAACTTCTGAAGCAGTCTAATATAAATACATTCACATTATTCTAATATTTGATTAGTGAAATGTTTTAAACTTAATTTACATTATTCAAATTTTTGAAATGAATGAAGGTTAACCAATATTTACAACCATATTTTATTTGACTAGTCTTTTGTAAGAACAAACAATGCACAGTGGTTCAGAAATGTTTTTATTTTTTGGAAATAATTCTTTAACTTAACAGTTAGAGATATCTCCATAAAATTTCACATGGTCAGAGCTAAGGTATTTTTAAGTTGATTTGAAGGAGAACAAATTCCTAGCGTGTGGGGAGGGGGGAAGTGGTGCAACTCCAAAATTGGCCATCTTGGGTATATATGTAAATTTTTTTTTTTGAAAAATCTTCATAAATTTATTTATAAAATGACAGAAAAGAAATTTTATATATAAATAGTCCTTGTAAATCTCTATAAAAATATGTTTATATGTATTGGTTATTGGTCTTTTAGTTTAAGAGATATTCTGGACGAAATAAATGTTTACCCCATTTTTTAGCCTCGTATTCTTTTAGTTTTATTACCTAGGCGGGCTTATAAACTTTTTTTAAATATTCGTCAGATTCTTTACAAATTTCTAGATAATATTGCTATAAGAATCATATAAATATATGAATCTGTTATTATATTAATTAATCTGAAGTTGGAACTTTAAAAGAAGTTCTAATTTTTGAGGCTTCTTTTCCAAAAAGTTTGCAATAATTATTCACTAAGAAAACTTATTTTTTCTGTTGGGCTTTATGTTAACTTTTTCAAAAGAAATCTTTATAAAGTGGATCCGGAAAAGCTAGGGGCAAGGTTCTGCCCCTTAAGCTCTTACCAAACTTTGTCAATTTTGAAAATTTTTTTGAAATCTTTTTGTTAAGTTCTCAAATAGAAAAGCTGGAATCGTGGCAAAATTGTAGTAATTATATATCTCTACATGTAAGGCAAATACCTAAAAACTATTTTCTAAAGGACGCTCCTTATAACGACAGGGTGACCATTTTAAAGAAAAAGGTCAATTTGTTTAAACATGTTTTATACATATTGAGATTTTGGGTACTCTTACGTAATAAGATGGGAATTTTTATAGTTCACTGATTTTAAGACAAATTTATACATTTTATACTCAAATTTCAATAAAATATCTCTATTCGTTTTAATTTTATTAATGATCAAATATTAACTTTATAAAAAGAATAAAAGAAAAATGGATAAAAAAATTTACTTTAGAATTACATTCCACTAAATTCAATTCATCATAAAGTTGGAGGGTATATCGATTTTATCATTCCGTATATAACATTTCGAAAAAAAAATCGTTTAAATCCCCTGGGTCCTGGTTTGATTCTAAGTCGATCTAGCTATGTCCGTTTGTCTGTACGACTTTTGAATGGAGGATAGGGCTCGAACGGGACAATGTAAGAGAACCATTTGGATCAAATAATTATATTTTATAAGATTTGTTTGATATTGAATTTGAGCAAAATCGGTTAATAAACAAGAAAGTCATGGGCAATATTCTAAAAACACCTGACGTTCGTTGTAGTTCAATTTCATTTATTCCTGCTCCCAACTCTTAAAGAAAAGCATGTATGATAACGAAATTTTCTACAGATAATTCGTGGGTCGATATAAACTTGAAAACCAAAAATGGACATGTTCCGCCCAATTTCCGTATAAGTTGAAACTTCAACGAAATTTGGTGTAAATAGTTCAAGGACCAATGTTAACTCAGAAACAAAAAATAAGCATGATCCGCCCACTTTACCGCCTATCTTTGAAAAACTTGATGGTGAGTATCCGCCGGTTAATAAAGAAAAAATTGTGGTCAAAATACTAGAAACCCAGGGTGTCCATTGTAGTTTAATTTCATTTATTTCTGCAGATAACTCTTAAACAAAAGCATGGATGATAACGAATTTTTGTACAGATAGTCCATGGGTCGATATAAAATTGGAAATCTAAAATGGGCATGGTCCACCCACCTACCATATAAGGTGAAACTTCAACGAAATTGTGTACAAATAATTCAAAGACCAATATAAACTTGGAAAAAAACTTGATGGTGCAAATCCGCCTGGTTAATAAACAAAAAAGTTATGGTCAAAATACTAGAAACACAGGTTGTTCGTAGTAGTTTAATTTCATTTATTTTTGCTCATATCTCTTAAACAAAAGCATTTGTTAGCGAAATTTTATTCAGATAGTCCGAGGGTCTATATAAAATTGGAAACCTAAAATGGGCATGGTCCACCCACCTTCCATACAAGGTGAAACTTTAACGAAAGTGTATACAATTAATTCAAAGAGCCCACTTTACCGCCCATCTCTTATACAACATAAATGTTTAAAAACTTGATGGTGGAAATCCGCCGATTAATAAACAAAAAAGTTTAAAGAAAATTATTTATTTATTATTCTTCATTAGCATAACATAAAGTTATGGTGAAAATACTAGAGACACAGGGTGTCCCTTGTAGTTTAATTTAATTTATTTATTCTCATATCTCTTAAACATTTATGATAACGAAATTTTGTATAGATAGTTCAACGGTCGATATAAAATTAGAAACCTAAAATGGGCATGGTCCATGGTGAAACTTCAACGAAATTTGGTATAAATAATTCACAGACCAATGTAAACTTGGAAACAAAAAATAATCATACTCCGCCCACTTTACCGCCCACCTGTTAAACAACATAAAATTTTAAAAACTTGGTGGTGGGAATCGGTCAAATATTACATTGTTTTATATATTATTGAGGAATCTTTAACGGTTCAAAAGTTGTAGCATTATTCCTAAAAAACGTTTTGGAACCACTGTTATTATTATTCTTATTTAAATCTCGTTTAAATTAAAACAAAGTTCATAATTTAAAGCAAAAGAAAAGCCATGGTTTTTTTAAAATTGTAAATAATCACATGACCGCAAATAAACTTATAGGTCAAAGGTCAAGTGATAATTCTTTTACTCTAGTTTCTATGACATTTGAATACAGCTCATGTTTTTGACAATGAAAAATAAGTTCTGGGTTTTTATAATTATGTATGTACATATATAAAATTTATCTTTGGACTATAAAATTTTGATCAAAGATCTTTAATAAAAAATAGATTTCCAAATTAAAAAATAAATTTCATTTTATAAACTTTAGACCTTAACATTAAACTGATCCACAGCATATTTCATTAGCATCAACATAGATTAAAATCTTTAGGTCCCTGATACCAAATTAACAGCTTTAAATTTTAAATCTGCAAAAATTAATTTAAATTTATGGAAAATTCCCCATAGTGAACGTTAACATTATAAAATTAAGTTTTTTTTGTTAAAAGAATAAACTAATGAATAAAAATATAAAATCTATAAAAAAATATATATATAAACTTAATGGAACTAGTTGGTTGATTACTTTTAAGAAAGATCTACAAATATAGAGACTTGTATTATAGTTTTTATTGTTGTATAGAAATTTATGCCAGACATTCGAAATGAAAGAATAAAATAAAAAAATAAAAACATGCGATAAAATATGTTTTACAATTCTTTACAAAGACAAATTGAATGTTATTTTAGTTACATAGTGCAGTTAATTCTTTTATAATTTATATTTTTTGCTACAAGTATTAAGTATAAAAATAAAAAAAAAAAAAAACGTTTTTTTTTTTTTTTTTTTTTTAAANNTCAATCGGCTGCTCGAAATTCTTTTCAACTCAAAAATATTTAACTTTTTCTAAATTAAAATTTTTTTAATTTGAGTTTTCTTAGCTGAATTGAAACTTTAAATAGCATTATAAAATTATTGTTAAGAACAAAGACTGAAATTTATAATTCAGCTTCTTTAAATCTTATGCAGCTAAAAAATTTCTTGAAACTTTTAAATGTATTTAATGTAATTTAAATTTTAAAAACCTTATACCAGAAGATCTTAGGCTTAAAAATATTAAATTTTTCTTTAAAATAGTTGAGCTGAATTGATTGTTTCTTAGCTGAATTGAAATTTTAAGTAGCTGAATATAGTTATTATAAAATTATCTTTAAAAACAAAGATTAAAAGTAATAATTCAGCTTCTTAAAATCGTATTTAGCTAAAATTATTTCTTGAAACATTCACATTTATTTTATTTAATATAAATTTTAAAAAGTATTAAAAATATTAAATTTTTTTTCCTTTAAAATAGATGAGCTGAATTACTGAAAACTTACAATTCAATACGTTTGGAAATATAATCATTAAATTATTGCCTGGTATATTTAATTGTAATTAATTTGTTGTATATTTCTATGGATTTTCAACTAGACAATATTCGGCGTGAAAATAAAGAGTTTTATTTTAATGGAAACGTGAAATTTTTTGTTTACATTCATTTGGAAAATACACTGCAATCAACACAGCTTGTTGATATATAGGGGGAGTTATTGCTTTTAAAACTTGTGTTTCATATACAAATTTATTTTACGCTTAAAATGTAAACAAAATTTATAATAATAAAGAATTGTTAATCAGGCTCGTCACATAATTGTTTGTCTTATATAAACAAATATTTTTGTTTTAACTAAAATCAATATTGGTTATACACTGGAGCATATTCCTATAAACGCACACTACTTTTTTTTAAAAAGAAAATAGAAAATATTTAGGGGGCTATAAATTTGTGTATTAAATTAGTTAAGACTTCACTTAAANNAGAGAAAACATAGAAATTTTAACAAAACTAATATTCCAAAATTTAGACTAAACCCTTTTCTTAAAATTCATTAAATTTTTAAATTAATAAAAATATTTAAATCTTATTTTTTTTTTTCTGGGTCAAACTACTAAAATATTTATGTTTATTGTTTGAAATATTATATTTAGTTTTTACATCAGAGGGATTCCAAGTCAAAACGAATATCAAGCGAATTCTTGACCATTAGAAGTCTGGAAATATAACGGTTTAAAAAAGGAAAGAATTTTAAAAACTTTAGAAATTAATATCTATTTAAATTCTTATAACCTCTTTAATATAAATAGTAAATCTTTATTTTTGCTGCATATTAAAGTCCAAGATATTACCTTTATAACGATATATACATAATTTTTACATCAAAAGGTCAAAGTCAGAAACAAAAAATATTAAAATTATTATAACTCAAAAACCAGTATTTTTAAAAACCTTAAAAGAAAATTTATTGTTGACATAACAATTCCTAGGGGGCTATAAATTTGTGTATTCAATTAGTTAAGACTTCACTTAAAATATTGTTCACAAAAACCAACTTTAATTATTTTTTTTTTTCATTCCGGGCATTATTTGCATAAACTTAGTTTTCCATTGGGTTTAAGTCCGGACTACAATATCTTTTTGGAAAATGCAATCTTCATCAATTTTTTCGTTCACAGTTCGTTATAAATCGAACTATTCATTTTTGTCGAAACAAAACAAATTTTCGACCTGCCAACTGCAGAAAACGCTGCCCATACCATAACACTGCCACCACCGAAATTACGTTTTGACATCCGAACATCTTTAGATCTCAAATCGTGCCAATAGCATGAGTATGAGTCTGGACCGTCTAAATTAATTTTTTTTTTCGTCAGAGAAAATTACTTTTTTCCATTTTCATATATTTTCTTGCGAATTTTAGACGATTTTCTTTATGTTTCGTAAAATGTGTGCTACGTGTTTGGAAGTCACAGGAAGATTTAATTTAATTCCTTATTTGTGTGGAATTCAATTTGTTGCGGGTTTGCTTCTTGTTTTATTAGATTAAGTTGTCTTTTTGTTAGTTTTGTATTACTAATTTTGACCTTTCTTAAAGAAATTTCGCACCACACTTTCCGAACGACCGATTTTACGTCCAATTTTCTCTATTAGAGCATCCTTGGTCGTGAAAAAAATTTAATTTGAATCTTTCCTTGATCGGACAAAAAAGTTCCCTTAGGCATCTTTAAAAGTGATGAATAAATTGAGATATTACTATTAGAAACGTACCTTTGGTTGAAAAAAAAACTTAAAATTGAAATAAATATTTTTTTTTTTTTTTTTTTTTTTTTTTTTTGTTCACTTTTTTAAAATTTACAAAAATGTATTTTTAAAGTTGTTTAAGTGATTTTGTTATAGCAGTGAAAGATCAATATATATTTTATACAATACATAAGAAAGAATTGCGAAAATATTGTGCGACATGCTTTCTTATGAAATTAATATAAAAGTCGTTTAAAAAATTTTAAAATCAATGGGTATTAAGTTCATTATAAAGAACTTTTATATAAAGAATCTCTAAATGAAACCATGAAAGTAGATTTTATATTACTTTTTTTAATTTCTTCTAATTGATGCAAATACTATTATTGCCGCAATAATTATTTTCATCCAGGCAATACGTTTGGCAAAACATTTCTCGTATTGTTGTGTTTTCTGGGTTATTATTAATCGATAAAAATCAACGTTTTTTTTTTTTTTTTTTTTTTTAATTGACAATTTTCTAAAAATTCAAACTTAAATCAATTTAAAATTTCTTTATTAACCATTTATGAAGCCTTGTCTTTGAAATATATAAAGAAAAAGTAAATTACAGACGAAACTTTGAGAAAAAAAGTAAAAGAATTGTAATGTATTTTTGTCAAAAAATAGCAATATTTCATACTAATTTCAAAGTGGACAATTTCAATATTTTTCATGTCTACACGAAAAATACTTTCAGCATATTATTTTAAAATATATGGAAAATTTCAGAACATTAAAAAAAATTATCTCATATATTTCCGGACTTATGCCCCAAAAAACGAAAGAAAGTCAGGCAAAAAATAAAAAAAAATCGAAATTCAAGCGTAAATATATTTTTAACTGTAAGTGATAATTTAAGCAAGTAAGCTTATGTTTAATCTTAATCTTGTCAAGAACTTTTCAGAAATATAAAAATCTTTAAAATCGTACTTAAATTCTACAAGTTACAATATTTTTAACTTTTACATACACGAGGTGGTCAACTGTGACACCCTGTAGCTTATCTTGTGTTATCACAGGGTGACTACAATATGATTTTTCAGAAAGCCTAAGTCCTCCTCTTCAACTGTTTCATACATTTTAATTTAATCCGTGCAGTAATTTTTAAGATACAGATTTATAACCAAACTATTTGCGTTTGTCCCCACTGAGTGGAATCATTTTTTTTTTCTTTAAAATATGTGCTCATAACTCCTAAACCAATAGAGAGAAGGGTTTCGTTATCAATATATGTATTTTTTTAAAAAATCTTAAAAAAAAAACGTTTTTTGAGCTATTAGCTTTAATCTTTATATTTTATCAATTTTTGACCTTTGAACTTTCGAAGTATATAAATGTTTTACTTGTACTTTTAGAGTCCATGCTTTTTTCTATTAAATGAAATAAAAATAAGAATTGTACCATGAATATTTCAAAAGTTATGAGCACTAAAATATGATTACTTTTGGAAAAAATCCAACCGCTTTTTGATTTTTGAAACAGAGACCAGGAGGATTCTGTACTCAAATAATTATGATGTAGCGATTTTTATTGAAAACGGAGATATCAAATCCGATAAAGTCATTTTTATGTCCATTTTGATATGGAATCATTCATAAAATAACTTATCTAACAATTTAAGAGAGTTATTCAAATTTAAATTTATTTAAATTTATTTAAAAATTTAAAATTGTTCACAATTTTTTCCTCTCAGCACCACTGTGCCTAAACAAATTTTTTTTAAAATTTATTTACCGTGTACATTTTTGGCTTTATCATTTATATCCGTTTTGCTGTAACTCATATAAAGCCAAAAAAAAAAAATATCCTGATACAACATAGTTGGCTCTAAGCCAATATTATTATTTTTTGGTTCTTTTTTCTTTCATTTTTCTGCTTTATTTGTCGTTTTTGCCCTTTATTTCTGTCGTAATCCCTATTGTAGTGTAAACTAATGTTTTACGTATGTTTGTCTGACTGCTGACATGTTGTTTTGTCTTGCTCTTTTATACATTTTCTTCTCTTGTACATATATCCCTTAGATTCTCTATCATATTCCTCCAACAACCAGACTCAATATGGCCCTCAGAGTAGTGAATTAACAATAAGTGACTTAGAAAATATTAAAAATAAAGTTTTATACAAAAAATCGTTTTTTAATAGTTGCAATTTTTTAATATTTTCTTTATTATTTTTTTGTCTCATAAACTGTTTAAAGTAACCAAAATTTGTTACTTAAATACCAACAAGTTTATTTTAACATTTTTCATTTTTGGCTAAAAGGATTTTGAATTTTGTACCAATTTTGCTCATTTTTCTTGGCCAAAGTTATTATTATTTTTTTTGTATTGCTTTTGTTCTTTTGTCTTTTGGCAACATTTATTTTCTAATTTCGATTACAAGGATATTAATTTTTTTTATTTTTAAATTGTTGTAATATAAAAGTTTTATACAATCAATCACTGGAAAAACAATAAAATGCTCAAGAGAAATAAAAAGAGGAATGGAAAATTTGTGAAAAATATTTATTATACTCCTACTTAGTTATTATGTATCCTGTGACATCAATATTTTATAATGATGTTCTTCTAATACTAACACAAGTTTTTTAAAAGACATAAGAAGAGGAGCTTAAAATGGTAAACTAAAGCTAATTGCTTGACAGCTAAAACAATAGGTTAGAATGAAAATATGCAAATATTGATAAGTATTTTCATTTTATTGCAGATAAAAAACTAATTTAAAATATTATATTTATTAGCAATTGGCTTTCAATAGTTTATTATACCCTTCACCACAAGTGTAAAGCATATTGAAGAACCATATCCATCTGTCAGTTGAAATGGCGTTAATAAAGCCCACCGATAACTGACATATATATAATATATACATCAAACGATCGGAAATCTTTGCGAAAATTTTGTCATTAAAATTCATAGTAGGGCCAAAATCATAATAAATGTTAATAAGTCTGGAACTTTGAAACCACTGAACCTATTTAGATGAAACTTGAAGCATCGACAGAGGAACAGTTAGACTTTCAGAATATGGTTAGATGGAGTCCGTAGCTACAGCACGGGCGCTGTTACAGTGAGCCAAATTAAATTAAATTAGAGAAAATTTTATTTAAATTAAATTAGAGAAAACGGGTAAAAACTATATTTTGGTACTTTCTTGGCACCATATGTATATTTGAAACCAATGAACATATAGATAAAATGTATATCGTATTCATAACTTTTGATAAGTTATGAATACGATATAAATATAAGTTATGAAGAAATACAAATTCGGTACTTTTTAAAAAAACATTCAATTCGTATCTATTTTTGGTACTTTTTTCATAAAACATTTTTTTATATTTATTGTAATATTCATTTAGGATTTTAATTTATATTTTAATTTTGAAATTTATTGGAATACAATTTTTGATACATCGGTGGGTGAAAAAAACGTACCAATAAAGGGGTATAGGCAGAAAATTACATTAACCATAGAAACATGAAATTAAAAGAATTTAGTCCTACGTAGATAAGAATTCACAATAGTGGATTTGTGGTATCTAAAAGATTACATGGTCCTGTAGGTAAGAATTCAAGAGGATGACTTGTGGTACTTTTTTTTCTTCTTCTTCTATTGGAACTTTTTTCATTTTCTATAATATTTAACATAGAAACATGAAGAATTCACAAAGGGGACTTTGTGATACTTTTTGAATTTTTTATAGTTATGAACCTAGAAACATGGAATTCGGAATTGTGGTCATTAGTTAATAAGAATCCATAAGAAGGATTCGTAGTACTTTTTGTTATTTTAATGATACTTATTCTAGTCAATATAATTATGAACTTAGAAACATGAAATTTTGGATATGTGGTCCTTAGGTAATTATAATTTATTTTTCTATAATATTTAACGTAGAAACGTGAAATTAAAACGAGAGAAGAAGGTATAGTCGGTCAAGACCGACCATATGATACCCTACATCATTGCCTATGTGTACCAAAATTCGGGGAGGAGGCAACTATGGAAATATTTTTATATTAAGTGGAAAATAGAAACATACTATTGCGTCGATACTAAGATTCACATGTATTTAGACAGGAGGAAAATATTATGATTTTTGGTGATTCTCGAAATTGGGTCTTTTATGGAAGTTATGGTCAATTATGGACTGATCTTGTGTTAAATTTCATTAAAATATTTCAATTTTTAGGGTATGTTTGAGTGTTACAACTCTATTCCGGGAGAACATTTGTATGGGGGCTAGGTGAAATAATGCGCCTACCATGACCAAAATCATTAGGCTTCGTCCTTGTGCCAAAAAAATCATATGTACCAAGTTTCATTAAATTATCTCTAAAATTGCACGTTACCATGTGGTAAGGGCGACACCA
>MINK01188134.1:4644-19324 GCA_001735545.1 Phormia regina
AAATCGTATCAAAATATCTCTATATCAGAGGAACTCTTTTTTGATCCCCCATAGCTCGGCTCCTAAAGGTTATGTGGGATTTTATGTTTTCAAACCTAACACTGCTTCGTCTAAGTAAAAATTTCATGTAAATTTCACTAGTCCTAATTAAACGTTACTAATTTATTTCCAGAAAAATTTCGATTCCTTTATGTTTTTTTTTATGCGGAATTATTTAAAATGCTATTCTTTTGTCCGCTTTGGGAAATTCTAAGAATTTGTATTTATTTTTTACAGCATATATTTTGCATATTTGGGTCTTCTTGATTTTGCTTTAAAAAGGATTTTCTGTTAAATTCCCAAGAATTTTATTTCTATTAAACGTAAAAAATACATATATATAATTTTACATCAAAGCCTTTGTTGAAATATATATTTCTGTCAAATAAGTCTTCAATTATTGTCAACTTGAAAACAATTTTGTAATTTTCTGACACAAACCATAATCTAATAGCTTTCAATGTTAATTAATTTTTAAAAAGGAAAACTTAAATTTGAAATAAAATTGTTATATTTAAAAACACAAATAATATTTGAAGAACATATTTTTAAACTTTATCAATATATTTTCCGTAATCTTGTTAGTATATTTTTATCATTTTATTTTGCACAATCCTATTGAATAAATTTGTTTCTATCAACATTGATTTTTAAATGTTCTAATATATTTTCAATGAATCAAAAAAAAAAAAACTATTTCAAAATTGTCAACATTTGAAAGCAATTCCATTCCCCCACCCCTCCCTTATAGAAGAACTGTATTTTTATTTAACTTGCACACATCTGTGTTTCATTTTTATTCGAACATACACACACATATACGTCATAATAATTTAATTTTATTTTTATTTTTAAATTGAGATTGAAAAGAATATTTATTAAGTAACAACAAAAATGTATTGTTTTTTATTTTCTAAAAATATTTAACGTAAAGTATACTTGTCATTACAGAATTTATAAAACAATCAACAATATTTTCAATTTATAAATAAAAAATGAAATAAAGCTAAATATAGAAGGATATTTAAAGTGTAAAGAAAATAATACATGGGTCTGGCTAGATCACGTGTTGCTATTTTGTTAGGTTAAAAGTTTACCAAATTAATATTTTTTATCGAATTTTAGCAGAATCCATTGAAATTAAGTAAAAAGATAAAATATATTTCTCAATATGGTTGCCCCAATAATATTATTTTTATTGCAAAGATATATTTTCATCACAAACATCGTTATTGTTGAATATATTATTATATTATTTTAGTTTCAAAGTAATATTTTCATCGCCCACAATATTATTGTTGAATATATTTTATTTAAACAACAATTTTATTGTAGCAATTATACATTTGTTTTGAATTCACAACTATATTGTTGGTACAATATGTTTAAATTACAACCACATTATTATTGTTAAAATTATAAATTAGAACCATATTATTAATGTTAAAATTCCATGTGCAAAAAAACTTATCCATACCTGAATATGATTGTAGTTTTAAATTGACAAAAGTTTTGGGGTCACCCTAAGAAACACACACATAAATACATATCACCTTCCCTAACTACTTATATAGATTTCTCTTTTTATTTCAAATATTATTTGGTTTTTCAAAAACATCATAAAAACGTAGCTATGGCTTATTAAATAGAAGAAAAAGTGAAACAAAATTATGAGTCTTTTCAATAAAAAAAATCTTTATAAATATCGATTTACTTTATAGTACATAGTTGGGTGTGTTCGATTAAGTGCACAATCATAAGCTGACAATACGTGAAAATGTTCAAATTATAATCTTTATGACTTTGTTTTATAATAAACTTTATATTTTTTTAGTTTAATACTTAAGTTGGATGGCCACCATTGAGCAGATGTCATGTACTTTTTATGATCCTTTTTAGTTTTAACACTTTAAACATGTTTAGTTTGTTTCTATAAAGGTAGAAAATAAAATATAATTGAAATTATATTTAATAATTTAAATTCAACATTTGGAATTTTTTAATAAAGACATTTCCCACTTTTGTATTTAATTTATAGTTAAAAGCTTGTAGTTAATAATATGAAAAAGTTCTATTAGAAAAACTATTTTCTAATAGAACTTTATTTAAGTATTTTAAAATATATTATGTTTGTAATGTAAAGGAAAAAAAAAATAATTGTATTTAAACTCAATTTTAATGGACCTTCTGAAGTTCGTTCAAAACCTTAGTGTAGGTTCATTTGTAATAACAAATCATGAAGTGTTACAAGCAGTGAAGAAACACATTTCGCAATATGGTTGCCCTAACAATATTATTTTCATTGCATCATTGCATGATATCAAACGTTATTGTTGAATATATTTTATTTTAAAAACAATTTTGTTGTAACAATTATATATTTGTTCTCAACTCACAATTACATTGTGGGCTCTACATGTTAAGAAATATGTTTAACCACATTATTGTTGCTAAACAAATTACTTTCAATACGAGAATATACTATTGTGC
The DNA here is from genome assembly GCA_001735545.1 of Phormia regina. Lineage (NCBI taxonomy): Eukaryota > Metazoa > Arthropoda > Insecta > Diptera > Calliphoridae > Phormia > Phormia regina. The sequence continues at coordinate 7,174 of MINK01188134.1, forward strand.
TTGTAATTTTGTATTGATAACAAAATGTTTGTTTTGTATTAGCAACAATATTCATTACTAAAGTACAGGGGTGGAATAGTTGAGCCTATAGTACTTTTTTGATGCTATTTAATATTTAAAAGTACCGAAGTACCCGCCCAAACCATTTGATACTGTCAAGCGATTAGGTGGATATTGAACAATTTGAATTAAAGAAACAATTTTAAATAAAAAATTTAATTTTATTACTTTGATGGCGAAAAAAGTACTATTTAAATTTTATTTTGATACCCAAAAATATTTTAATATTCCATCCCTGTTAGAGTATAACTGCCTTATTCATAAAAAAGATAAGTAAACTATTAAAATTAAGCTAGAAATAAATATTTTATATATTACATTAAGTGAATAATGTGCAAAGAAAACTACATAACAAATCGTAGGAGTGCTAAAAGAGGGTATCACTTTGGACGGGTATTCAAGAAATTGCTCACTTTTCATCAAACACCGGTGATGAATTTATATTTTTAAACCAAAGTGAACTATTTTACGTAACTAAATTATAATCAATTTTAATTAAAACTACAATGTTTTTATTTTTATGCATAATAATTATATCGCGACACTATGAGGGTTTTTAATTTGATTTAACCATATTATTGCTGTAAACATGAACCAGGTATATATGCAACAATATTATGCTTGCAGATATATACCTGGTTCATGTTTACAGTATAGTGTTTTTGAAACATACGAATCATTAAATTCCTTTGACCATCGTTTTATATAACCAAGTGTACCCCTGGCTTTATTTATAATACTTTTTATGTGTGAGTTAAAATTTAATTTGGAGTCAAATAAGATACAGAAGAGTGATGAAACCATATTATTGCTTTATACATGAATCAAGCATATAGTTGAACTGCTCTATAGTTAGTATTGAAAAAATACTATTACTTTTTTAAAATATTTGGTTTTGTTAAAAATAATAGTAATAATATCCAGGAAAAAAATTATTAGTTATACAACTAGTTCCAGAACACATAAAAATAGCCTGTACACGCAGAGAAAAAACATAGTTACAGCATGATCACCACAACTGTTCAATATTTATATAGCAGCTTTTCATTGATTTTAATAATACATTGTTCATGATAGAAACATTTATGATTCATATATGAACAAATATAAATTGATAAGGTTTGCTTTCATATAGTATGATGAATGTACCACATATCGTGGTACAAATAAATATAAATATGAAAACATGGGATTATATATATGATAAAATTACTTCATATATAATAAAATAGAATTTTATATTTATCATAAAATGGAATTATATATATATGATGTAATTAGTTATTAAATGACAAAAAACATGGTAGAATTGAAATCAATAATGATGACGTACAAATATATTTATTGTAACGTGGAATCATATATTACAATCATAGAATGTTGCAGACCCTGCAAAAACTTAACATCCAATTTTAAAAGCAACAGCTTTCAGTATGCATTACTTAGTACTTCTTTTAATGAATAAAATTTTTTTAATGTATATTTTTTTCTTTTTTAAAATTTTATGACATTATGGCAATACTGAAAAGGTGTCAATTTGCTGCTATCAATTTTTATTAATAATTTGAAGTAGTAGTGCTGAATTTGAATACGCTAATATTCTATTAACACTAAATGTTATTATTTTTAACAAATATGTAGTAGATTTTTTGGCGAATGATTTAAAGTCTTTTACAGTCACAAAAAAATATGACCATTAAAAATGTTATTTAAACATTTTCTTTGAGTAAATAATAGTACAAGTTCATTATTATATTGTTTAATGTTCCTAATGGGTTTTAAAAGTTAAATATTTACTGATTATTTTTTTTTTATTCTGACCCTTTTCATTTTAAATGTTTCCTTTTAAACGGAAATTATTTTCTGCTTGGCTGCATTTTACAAGTTCAATTTTTATATTATAATTTGTGTTTTTTTCTCTCTCTCTCTCTCTCTTTTAATAACTTCGCGATAAGGATTTATTTGTTATTTACTGAAAACAATTAAAACTCGCTTTAATGATAAAGTTGTATATTAAAATTAAATGGAAGAAAGAATTACTTTAATATATATTTGGTGTATTTAAAAAAAATATAGTTCTTTTATTTTCTTTTTAATGAAATATGTTGGCTTTTTTCCTACATTTTGGTCCGGTGCGTAACCAGTTTAGGGCTAAATGGGTCTATATACTGTATATTTAGTTATTGAAAGCAAATAGAACTTTTAAATGCTCATTTTAAAATGTTGACTTTGCACTAGATAAAAATTCATAGTTTTAATTAATATTTTTTTCTTATGATTGATCCCACTGTGCTGCAAAGGCAAAAAAATCAAAATAATCCTTCAAATAAAGTCAAATTCATTTTATCTGTTTTTTCAAAAGTACTAACAACCCTGTTTATAACAAAACTTTTTTTATTTCATAAGAAGGAAAAAAAATATATTTTTTCTCTTTTCACCACTACTCATATAAATTACAACAAAAACATTAAAATATCCAATTTAAGCCTGTTAATAAAACCAATATCCTTTTATATTACTTCAATAAACATCTTGTAAATGTAATAGAATTTTGTTTTATTGTTTTCCTTTTTAATTTAATTTGCAATTAAAGTACAACAAACAAACTGACATTTATTTTAACATTGACCTTAAACTTTTTATATATTATTTTTATTTTTTTTTTGGTTAGCTAAACATATGTTTTGCTAGGCAACATAATTACTTTTGTACTCCCAAAACCACGATTGCCTTATGGAAAAAGGAAAAAAGCTATTAATATTGGATTTAAGGTTTTGAAGGTGTGTGCACTCATAAAAAATATGTTTATCTTAAAAATATATGTATTTGAAGGTTGAATTTTCTTTATACTGGTAATTAAAAGAAAATTTCTTACCAACAACCTGTAAACGAGAGTAGTTACAAACATACATATTAATCTTTTATTGATATATAATATGAACAATGGAATAAATGGTAAAAAATTTGAAAAGAATGTTAATATTAAAAAAAATGATCGATAATACATTTCGTTGGATATGTAAATGAAATTTCTCATGGTTACAAATAAAATGCACTTAAATATTTTCCAGAACATAAGCGGAAAAACTTAAAATTTGTATTTTAAGCATATTTTTTATAAAGTAATGTTAATATTTGAATGAAAATAAAATTTAAACCAGTAGTGGTATTACTATGGAATTTTAAGCCAATATAGATAAATTTGCTTTAAAATCAGGGTATTAAAAACACTATAACTTTTATGTAAAAAAGTACCCAATATTCCAGTCTGATGAAAAGTTGTGTCAGAAGTTCCCTTTTTTTATACTCATCTCCACAGGTGTAAAGGGTATATATAAGTTTGTTATTTTGATTGTAATTTCTTTTTACAATATTCACTGAATACCCCAAAATGTATATATTTATAGTTTGAAACCCTATTGGTAAGGGTGTCGATAAGGCGATGTCCGTATGTCCGTCCGTCTGTTGAAATTAGTTTTTCTATGTTCTACATATCAAATTGTAGAGAATATTTCTTAGAAGAACGCTTATAAAAATGACAAAATCGGTTGAAAAATTACTGATGTATCGGTACTCCCACACGGTTCACAAGTTACAAAATTATTAAATAAATCTTTTTGGAACCACTGTGGTACGTTCTTGAAAGTTAAAAATTTAGAAAGAAAAGAAAAATTTTAGAAAGAGTGGCGTATTCACGCCTACACCCAGAGGCTTAACGGCCCATTGTGTTCCCTTTATGATAGAAAGAGAGAAATAGAAATATGCGAGGATAAATAAGAAATATACCAGAGATAGAAAGAAGAAAAAGTGAAACCTATACCCAATCAATTAGCTATGATTGTTCCTAAGCCATTTTATTCCCATTACAAACCCTATGAGGTTGACAAGTTCTTTGTCATTAACCTCACCTAGTGCATGTAGTGTGTGGCTTCCAAACCACTTTAACCTATTACGCTGCAGCCCTACACAGTGACAGAGTATGTGTTGCACTGACTCTAGCTCCTCAATATCATCGCACGTTCTGCAAAAATCTGATGTGCTAATGTCTACTTACTCATCATATTGCCTATTGAGAAGTGACCCGTAACCATACCTACTATGACTCTAAGACCACAATTCATACCTAGAAGATGCTTGGAATCCGCCAGTTTTTTAAGGTAGGCCATAATTCCCTAGAAACTCTGCAGTCCGATCTGTCACTCCAGGCTCGATTCGTGTTGTCCAGAGTCCACTCCCTTATGACCCTGAAAAAGGACCTAATTTTAATCTTAACAGATGACTCTATGGAAGACCTATCTAGCTCCGAGCCACTGCCAAGAATGTCACAATGACCAGGAACCCAACAGAGTCTCGTCATATAGGAATCCATTAACCATCTCAATTCCCTTCTGCACTTTGTGATTAAGAAAATATTTAAATTATTTAAATCCATTTTTTTCATCTTCTAAAAGCCCTTTCAGAATGCCTACAAAATAAGTTTTTTATCCAGTTTTTTTCATATAACTGCACACGAAAAAATCTGTGAAAATAAATCTGTTTATAGAAATTAAACCATTGGGCGAATTGGTTTATATAATATGTTTTAACTAATGACTGTTATGTTCTAGATATAAATTTAAAAGTATTATTTCCTATTGGTTTTTAATTAAATATCTAATTTCCAATATTCTTGCCATTAAGGTTTTCAATCACTTTTTTGATTGAATAAATCCTTTTTTTAAGTCCGTTTAATTTTTTGAGTTCTTAGCTTTCTTTAAATTATTTTTTACTGGGGTCAAATAACTTTCAATTCCATAAAGATCAAGACAATTTGGTGGATTTGGTTCTTTCGGTACAAAATGAAACCACTCCTTTATAAATTAATTTATTTCACATACAGAACTCATGTCATAGAAGCGTTAGGGAATGGTTTCATAAACCGTTTTTCTATTACAAACTAATACCCCTTGTGCTTCTCCACACCCCGAAATGATATAAAGGTTAAAAAATATAATTTAGTAATTAAAATATAAAATTTTTCTTAAAAATTCTAATTTATTAGACAAATGTTTTTATGGATGTCAAAATTCTTTGTTAAAAATTTGAGCATTCCAACTCCAATGTTTTCCAGATATACGAATTTTAACATTAAATTCATATGAGAGGTACCATGCCCCCTGCTTCTAGTTCGCCCATATTTTTATAAATATTAATATTGATACCAAAGTGGCTCCGACAAAATTTTAGAACTCTGTTATATTTTCTTAAATATGATAACTTATTTCCTTTATATGGGAGATGCCACGCCCACTTTTGGTATTGTAGCAATTTTTGTCCAAAATATTCATATTGAAGCTAATGCTAGCCTTACAAAATTTGAGCTCTCTAACTGTTATAGTTTCCCAGATATAAAAATTTTAGTATTAACTTTATATAAGAGATGATACGCCCACTGTTTTCTCCCATTTTTGCCCAAACTGTTCACGTTGATACTTAAGTTTATTGCACAAAATTTGAGAAATGTAACTGTTATAGTTTCCTAAATTTACAGCATTTGGTACTGGCAAGCAATATTAGACGTGGGATTAGCCACACCCTCTATTGATAGTTCGCCTATTTTTTTTCCAGAATGTTCATATAGGTGTCAAAGTTGTTCGTGAAAATTTTTAAGTATTACCAATTTCCGAGATAAACTACTGTTAATAGTTATTTAGTAAGTGGGCGTGGTGGGGCCACATGGAATTTCAAAATAAAAACTAACCTATTTTTCCTTCCATGCATATAGGAACACACTGTGAAAAATTAAAAAAAATCGGTTTAGCCTTTTTGGCGGCTATAGACTTCAAACAAACATACATATATATACACAAACAAACACACATTAATTTTTATATATAGATTATAATGAGTCTTATCCTAGAAGCCACTCTTCAAATCAATATTAATTTGTTAAACTCATTTGGTTTTTTGTTATATTAGAAAATCTTTTATTCAAGTTTTTTAAACGGTTCCAAGTAGTCATTTGGGAACTAGTAATTTCTTCAAAGAAGTAATGTAGTAGTCATACAGAATTCGTTTTTAAGAACTTGTTCTAAAAATCTTTTTCTAGAACGAATTTATAATCATAAAAAGTTTCTATTCAACGAGTTTCAGAATTAGTTGTGAAACCAATAATTCTAAGGATGTTATTAAAAAAATTTAAAGTGAGTGTGATTACCCAGGTTCTACAACTAATGATTTTAGAACATGTTCTAAAAATTTTCCTAGTTTATTATAAGTTTTGGAAAAAATAATAGGGACACTCTAATTTTTCAATGTACTATTAAAAAATAAATACATAAATTTAAATGAATAAATTTAAAGCCGGAAAAAATAATGTTTTGGAAAAAAAATATATTTTTTAAAACATTATTATCTTTTCCAAATACTTTTTCAATGCTTGATTGAGGATCCTTTCATTTTTATAACCTCCTGACAATGGCAATTCTTAGATCAAAGAGCATTTTCCCACAATTCTTGTTTGATTAAAATTCTTTTTTGATTTAAAGCTACCAATTTTATTTTTGACGACTCCCCAGAGATGCTCAATGGTGTTTTAGTCCGGTGATTGGGACGGCCACTCCATTCCAGGCACCTCATTCTGCTGAAACCACGTTTTGACGCTTCTAGCGGAAAGCTTGCGATCATTATCCTGCATGAATTTCCATTTTAGTGGCATTTCATCCTCACCAAATGGAAGCATTTTATTCTGGAAAATGTTTATATAGTCAGCAGCATTTATTTTTCCCTGAATCCAAACTATTGGAACAACACCAACATTATAGAACCACCACCGAGTTTGACGATTTTTTTTGGTATATTTTAGATTAAATTCAACATTTGCAGGACGAGGTACAAATGATAAATAAATTTACTTTTGTTTCGTCAGACCATAGTACGTTGTTCCAGTTTTTGCCTGGCAAATTCCAACCTTTTTTATATGCTTTTCTTGTTCAACATTGGTACTTTTCATTAATCCGACTTTCTGCATTCTATTTCTTAGTGTTCGATTTGTCACTGAAAAGTGGAACTAAATGTTGGTCAAAACACGCAACTTTTTACGCTTTCTACCTCTAGTTTCATGACTTTTTTCGAATAAATGGCATTGAATACTTTAGTTTTGGAATATTTGATTATCTGTGAAATTTTAATTCTAATTGATAACCTGTCCGAATTTAATTTAAGAATAACATTTTTTTCAGATTCAATGTAATGAACACAATGGCCCATTTTAAAATATATTTACCGAACACGAAACCAATATGATTAAATTAATCACTTCAGGGATTTTTTTGCTAATAAATATAAAATAAAAGCGTTAACTAAACAAATAATGAAATTCCGTTATTTTAGGATCAGTTTAATAGCGGGACCCCAAAAAGAAAGTATGGGTCGTCCCTATTATTCTTTCCAACACTGTAATTTTATTAAAAAATTTTGTCATCCTTTTCTTCGATAAACTATAAATATATACTCTATGGCTACGTCTTTATGAAATTTTATATAAATTCCACCAGCTGCTCAGAAATTACATATTTATTTCCAAAAATTTTCGTTTCAGTCTAACTGTACTGTACTATTATTAGTGTACTTTAGTTTTGTAATTATCTATTGCACTAATAATGCATTTGTTGTTATTATTATTATTTTATTTTTGTGTCCATTAATTTAAACACATTATCATTTTGTTAATATTTCGTCTCTTTAAAATTTGTTTATTTTCCTAAAAGCATCATGTGTGAGTGTGTGTGTATTTTTCAAATACGTACACATACATATATAGTGTAAATTTATAGCCATAAACTGTATTTGAAATTATACTTAATTGTAATAATTTATTCAGTTAGTTAAAGGAAAGTTGTTTTCATTGCTTTTGATTTGCATGAACTATGCCTGACATTTATAACAAATATGGTTTGAATTTTAAGATATAATTAAATAATTGTTAATATTTTATACGAACATTATCATCTATAAGAATTGAAATTTAACAGTGTCAAACAGAAATGTACTTACTGGTTGACTGGTCAATTATAATTATAAACAGTACTAGCAAAAATAATATTTAATGCAAGTGAAACTTATTAATTTGAATTTATTACGAGATGATTGAATAATAATATAAACGAGAGTACACCTGGGGCGCTGCGCTGCCCATACCGCTTTTAACTTTATAACTTCTTAAATACTAAACGGATTTTAATATGAGAAAATATCTTTATAGGGATATAATTTTTATTAAAATCGGTTGATTAGTGTGACATTAAAAGGGATTACTAAAAATGTGTTTACCTATTAATTATATAGATTAAAGTTAAAAGTATTTTTTTTATGAATAATTCTTCTACAGTAAAGGATGTTTTAATATGACATGGAATCCGTTTTGACTTGGAATCACTGACTTGAAATTCTTTAAAAATATAATAAGTCATCATATGAACGAAAAAGTACCACAATGTCCCCTAATAGATTTTCATTAACTTAGGACCATGTCTCTTAATTAAAAATTATACAAGATTAAGAAAGTACCATCAGAACAAAAAGGTACCATAAAATCTCTTCTTATGGATTCACATTCATTTAGAACCACATATCATTGGTTTCATATTTCTAAGTTCATAATTATCAAAAATAAAAAATAAAAATTAAAAAGAACCATTAGAAGAACAAAAAAGTACTATAAAGACCGCACTTGTGAATTTTTCCCCATATAGGACCATGTATATTTAATTTCATGTTACTATGTTCATAATTAAAAAAAAAAAAATTAAAAAGTACCACAAAGTCCCCTCTTATGAATTCTCATTAACTAAGGACCACATATCCCAAATTTCATGTTTCTACATTCATAATTATTGAAATTTCAAAAAGTACCATTAGAAGAACAAAAAAGTACCATAAAGTCCCAACTTATGGATTCTTATTAACTAAAGACCACATATGCTAATTTCATATTTTTAGCTTCATAACTAAGAAAATCAAAAAGTACTATTAGAGGACGTAAAAGTACCAAAAAGTCACCTTTGAGAATTCCTTTCCAATATCGGGACATGCGTTTTTTTATTTCATGTTTCTAGGGTAATTATACAGAAAATTTCGAAAGATCATTAGAAGAACGAAAGTACCGTCTCTTGAATTCTTACTCATAGTACCCATATATCCTTTAATACCAAATCACTCTTGTCAATTCTTTAAATCTCTTATAGGACTACATTTACTTATTTCATGTTTTCTATTTTAATGTAATGAAAATTCATTATTAAGTGGAATAAAATGTTTTCCCGACTTCTCCCTTTTTTGGTAAAACTTTTTTCACCCATCGATGAATCAAAAAATTATATTCCAATAAATTTCTAAATTGTAGTAGTGTCCCATATTAAAATCCTCATATGAATATTTCAATAAATATAAACAAATGTTTTAAGAAAAAAGTACCAAAAATAGGTACGATTTTTACCCCATAAACGTTTGAATTTCTGAAAAGTACCAAACTTATATTTCTCATTTTTTGATAAGTTATGAATGCGACATAAATTTTATCTGCAGGTTAATTGGTTTCAAAGATACATATGATGCCAAAAAATAGTACCAAAATACAGTTTTTACCCGTTGTCTCCCTAAAACGGCTGAATTTCAAAAAAAAAGTACTAGACAACTGTCTAATTATCAAAATCGAATTTTTAAAAATCCCGCCTTAGTGAATCTACATGGAGGGAGACCTACTTACGTTTCAAATTTCGTCTCTCTAGCTTCAGCCGTTTAGGCGGTGGGACGATGAATCTGTCAGTCCGTCGGTAACGTCACTCTTTTATTTATATAAATTATTTTTTTTTTTAATATAATTTTTGAAATTAATTTTATATGAATTTCATAATAAAAGTCTTGTGTTTTCGTTTTCTTTTTATTAATTATTTATTATCCCATTAGTATTTATCGAGGCTTTACTGTTTAAAAGCATATTTATAAAGTTCATAAAATATTTATATTGACATTTTCATTCCTAACAAAATGAAAATCTTTGTATATTTTAATAATTTTCTTTAAATTTCAATTAAAACTCAAACATCTTTAATTACAACTGAGTATTTTTAGTTTAGGAATATTAATTTTATCTTTCAATGGTATTAAATTTTATTTAAAGTTCATTATTTTAATTATTTTCGTTTGTTTTAAATATATACCTTGTTTTTGTTGTACAATTATTTAATTTCTTTTTTTTATTTTATTATTTACTTAATATATTCCTTTATTTTCTTCTCTTTACAGGTAATTTTACCAGGATATTATTAATATTTATATGCAAAATGTTGATATACTTTTTGGTTTTCTCAGAAACTAAAATTCAAAGAATATATATTTTTGCTTTTAACATTTTTAATCTGAAAGATTGTTAAGAATTGTATGGTAAGAAGGGCATTTAAATAATTTTCTCATTATAGCAACCAATGACAACCAAGTTTACTAACATTTTTGATTTTGATATGGAATTCTTTTTAAATGGAAAACATTTTATTTAATATGCACATATTGTGCATATGTATTTTTTACACGTTAGTTGTGTGTTTTTAAACTCAATTTAAACTTTAATGAGTTATAAATGAGTTTAATAAGTTTTTCTCTTTTGCACAGAAATTAACTTTTACTTAAATGTGGTAGATTTAAATGACATTTGCACTCGCATTTACGAGGTTGTTGCCAAAGGCGTTTGATAATTTTACTTTGATATTATAATGTTGAGAAATACAGAGAAAATAAAATAATTTCTTGTGTTATAAAATCGCTTAGAATTAAAAATTAAAAAAAAAGAAATGTCCAACGAATTTTGAGATGTTAGATTAGGTTCTGTGGACAGCTGTATGAACAGTACAAGACAGCTCACGAGGGTCCTGTTTTGATCCCGTTGTGACACCCTAAAAAACCATTGATAGTATCTCACATATCTTGAACTACGTTCGAGTCGAACCAACCTGAAGCATACTAGAAGAAATTAATCGCTCTGGTGCCAATATCAGAGAATTCAGACAATACATGCACAAGCGTACTAGCAAATTTATCAGTCCTTATTTCAATGAGAGTTGGATAGTGCCATAGAAAATGCTCCACTGTCTCTTTCTTTACCTTATCATAGTATCTCCTACAAAAGTCGTTAAAAGGGGGGCTCTAATATCCTAGCAAGCGCACCAACAATAAAGTACCCTGTGACAAGGAATACTAGAATATGTAACCAATGCCTTGGTAGTTCCAAGATGAAGTTAGACCAAAGTCCATTAAAATAGGGCCAGATTTACCTCGAATACAATATATGGACAGATTCGTCTATCTGTCCTGTGCAATATTTAAAAAGTTCCGAAGTATTGTAGATCTTCGAAAAGAAAGCGGTACTCCGATTAAATGATGCGCATCTTCTTGATGAAGAAGAGGACCAGTTCTGGCCAGTATGTCCGTAGTGAGATTTCTTGGTTTATTTGAATGATCCCTAATCCAGACTGGTTCTAGGTTTGAATGCTTCGCCATGTTGAAAAGATATCCGAGGGCGATTTAATCGCAGCTTGAAGATTTGGATACAGAGTATAGTGGGAAAAAATCATTTTTTTTTTTTTTTTGGAAANNTATAGTGGGAAAAAATCATTTTTTTTTTTGGAAATAAATCTGTAACTTTTGATCGGCTGCTTGGATTTACATGAAATTTGTTATAGGCACAGCAGAGACGTGCACAACAAACCTCTCAGGAGCGGGCTAAGGTACTCAAAGTTAGGTCACTCTGCTATTATGTTGTTGTTGTAGCAGCTAGAACATCTTAACAATTTTCAGTCAGAGGGTTCTGTATCGAGGTCAAGTCCGAGGAATTTTGTTACTTCCACTGGTTGTATCCATAAATCCGTTGGACACAGAGAAGTAGGGTTCGCAGGACTGTTGAAAATGTGGGCCTTCACCACATGCTGGGCATAAGTTTTGGACGGCACGGTCTATGCGAGACCAGTGCCCAGTGAAACAACAGGCATTAAGCCTGTTGTTTCATCCCGACCTCAGTTGAGCCAGAACTACTCTTGTTTTCCGCGGCAGATTCTTCTCG
>MINK01188135.1:0-10347 GCA_001735545.1 Phormia regina
TAGCGGGAATCTCAATAAAATATTTATTTGAAGCAAAAATAACACAAAATAAAATGAAATAAAAAAAATATATGACCATTCAACTTTGACAACATTCCTCGACGAAACCAACCCCCAACCCCTCCGACAAAATTGATTTATTATGATAAAATTGTATTTACATGTTCCCATATATGCTAATATGTTACTTGTTACGAGAGCAAAATTTCTCGTGTGGACGCTACCTTAGTTTTTAGAAAATTTTCTGTCTATCTTCATATTTGCTCCGGCATTGTCTTCTCATTTATTTTACAAATTTCTTTCCGCCGTATTCAAAAAAATTTTAATTTATTTTTGATACACAATTTATCTCTTAATGTATTTATTAAAAAAAAACGTATTCAAAAAACTAAAACGAAAACGATGGCATCGTGCAATAAGGATGGCAGCGAATGAGCCAAAAATATGGCTCAAGGTTTAATTTAAAGCTATCAATTTTATTTTTGTATATACAAACTGATTGCATATACAAAGAACAACAACAACAACAATGTTTTCATTATATTACTGCTGTTGCTTACATAAAAAATGCTTTTTCCGCAATATCTCAGTTATTACTGAACCCTCCTTTAAAAAACCGATGTCCCTGGTATATGCAGAGGCTTCAGAAACTGAAAAAAAAAAACGGTTCTAAAAACCGGTTTTATGTATGTCAATTATCGGTGGGCCTCATAAACGCCATTTCAAGCGACACACGGACGGACGGACATAGTCCTATCGTCATCATTTCATACAAATATCCCGAAAATGTAAACTTTTTTGCTCTCCGACGAAAATTGTGGGAAATACAAACGGAATGACAAACTTATATATACCCTTGACACCTGTGATGAAGGGTATTAAAATATGATAGAGGGTATTAAATGTGGCTAAAAAGACAAATATAATTGTTTCAATTTTGCTTTCAACTCAGTTTCTCACATTATCATTAATTAAAGGCGAAATTATGACCTTTGGTTAGGTGTACATTTTTATTATTATTTCTTTTTAATAAAAAAATATACATTTTTTAAAATAAATTTAAATTGTGTTTTTGTGATTACATCACTTGTGTGCTTTACTTATACTTTTTACTTTTAATTATTAGTTAATTATAAATATGTTTTCATTTATTTTAATAATAGTTAGAATATTGTGATTTGTTAAGAAACCCTGGAAATGGAAATAATTGGCTGTTTGCCAAAAATATAATTTCATCAGTGTCAGTATAAAATTAAACGATCATTTTTTTATAACAAAAGATAACATGATAATGAATTTGATAAATCTAAGCAGAAAATAAAAATGTTTACACATACATATGTACATAGTTTTCGAGATATAAGTTTATTTCTTTGTTAGTAACAACAATATTGTTGTTTGTCTATCTGAAAATAAAATTTAATTTATGATTATGATTTTAAGAAAATTCGAACAAAGAGTTTTCGAGATATTAAGGTTTTTTTCTGTACTTTAGTACACGCACATAAATACATACAAACACATACATATATTATGTATTATGGCAAGACCTACCTACACAGGGGTTCTTTTGGAAAACAAAAATATTTAAACACGTGTTTTTGCCTGGGGAAATTATATAGTTTTCGAGATATATGTATGTATATGTATGCATGTATTATGTTTTGTACGGTCCACTAAAGACGAATAAAAATAATATAATAAACATGTGAAAAAAAACTAAAAAAAAACAAACATGTGGCAACGGAAAATTTTGACAGTTTACGAGATATTTTGCTAAAAAAACATTTTTTTCAATGTATATTTTGTTTATTTTATACAAGAAATAAAAAATATTATTTTTGTCATAATTTTGTGAAAGAAAAGTTAAAATCTAAACATAACAAATAAAAATTATTTTTTTTTAGAATCATTTTAAAAAAAACATACATTTTCAGATTTGATATCTCTGATTTCAATGAAATTCGCTACAGATATCAGGTATTGCAAAATATTACTTAAATCACATTTTTTTCTGAGTAAAGAATTCTCCCGGTCCAAAAATATGACGTTTCAAAAATCAAAAGGCTATTGAATTTTTGTCCAAAAGTAATTACACTTTATTGCTCATAAATTTTAAAAAATACCTTGACTCTAAAAAGACAAGTAAAACATTTATATGCTTCGAAAGTTCAAAGGTCAAAATTTAGAATATAAAGATTAAATATTAATATCTCATAAAACGGTATTTTAAAATTCTTAAAAAATACATATTGATGATGAAACTCTTCCCTATATTTGGCCTAAATTTCAAGTTGGAGCCTCTTTTGGCTCCTCTTTTACCTTTTGCAAAAATTATTTTTTTTTAAGAGCACGTATTGAAAAATAATAATAATAAAATTTTATATACAAAATTTGACTTCATTCATATTTTGTTACATAACTTCTGATCTAAATGAGTGTCCAACATAAAAGTTTGCACAAGCATGTAGTAGAGTTATGTTAATATTACATGTATTTAAAAAATTTTTTTCGGAGATATAATGGTTTATCTCTTACAAGTCTTATTTTGACCTTTGAACTTTCAATCTAAAGTAACTCACTCATTTTTAAGATATTGTTCTTGTTTTTAAAACAACACTAAAATTCACTTTTTATTTTCTATAGTTAAGGAATCATTAATAATTGGATTTTATTTTTGTCCATAACTCCTAAACTAAATAAGACTCCAACTTGAAATTTTATATCCATATAGAGAAAAGTTATGTCAACCATATATAATTTGTTAAGAATTTTTAAAATACCAGTTTTTGAGATATAATAGTTTTAATTTTTTTATTTCGAAATTTGACCTTTGAACTTTCGATGTAAAAAACTATGTATATATATAGTTATGAAGGTACTATCATTGTCTATAACATACAGCAACGACTAAAGATCTTCCATGTATATTTAAGAATTCATAAAAAGTTAAATAGATATTGATTTGTAAAGTTTATAATATTTTTTCCTTTTTTTAAACCGTCATATTTCCGGATCGAAAAGAAACATGGGTCTAAAATTTCATGGTTCGGAGAAACTTACAATGGTCAAGACTTGTACAGAATTTCATTGAAATCGTAGATGTCAAATCCGATTGCTATCCGTTTTGACATGGAATCACTTATTTACGTATATAAATATAAACCCACTTCCGGTAATTTGCTTAAAAGGCATAAAATCATTTTATATCTTTATATATTTTATTTTAAATTTGGTAATTAAAGTAGTAATTAAATTAAGTTGGTCTGCAATTGGCCACAGATTTAATATATTCCTAAATTTGTATATTCAAATATAAAAATCTTTAAAATCGGACTTCATTTGTACAAGTTACGATTTTTTTTTAACTTTTACATACTCGAGGTAGTAAACTTTGACACCCTGTAGCTTATCTCGTGTTATCACAGGGTGACTACAAGATGATTTTTCTGAAGCGTTAGGTCCTCCTCTATAACTCTTCCATACATTTCAATTTGATACGACCAGTAGTTTAGGAGATTCAGATTTATTACCGAAAAATTTGCGTTTGACCCCACTGTGTGTTGTATACTATCAACGACAATTGGGGGATTCACAATATGTGCTATCATGTCGTATTGTCATAAGTCATAAAATCTTTCCATGAATAAAAAATATTGTTTTGCTTTTCTTATGTAAAATTTTAAGACATTGATAATACGACATGATAGCACACATTTTGAATCCCCCAAATATATTTTTCTCGTTTTCTTATACTAGGTGGAATAATATGAAATTTGTAAATATTTTAATGGTCACAAATTACTCCCTTATTTACTAACATTTCTTTTATCACGTAAATTATACAAAATCACGATTTTCATTAAATTTAAAAGTTATGCTGCACTTAACCTATAATAAACAAAAAAATCAAACTAATTTTAATTTTATTTGCAAATCTCTAACAATATGCTTTTTCCTGGATAAAATTTAAATAAAGCTACAAACAACGAGTGGGTATAAAGCCAAAAATTTAAAACCTTTAAAATTATAATTGTTTGTTTTTCATTATATTTCTCGTTTTTTTTTTTTTATAAACGAAATTCATCTTAATTTCCGCTGTTTGTTTTCAATGTAAATTGCCATAATAAATTTACATTTTTTACATTAATTCCAGTATGTACTTATGAGAATGAGGCAGGCGGCTATTGTTGCTATTGCTGCTGCTTGCATTGCTTTTGCTTTCGCTCATAATTACATTAGTTGTGTAAATAATGAGTTATTTTTGTTTTGGCTGCTTCTTTTACTTTTACAGCTGTAACGAACCATTAATAATGACAACAACAGTAACAACAAATATACAAACAAATATTACCAATTTTGTAAACTTTGGTACTGTAAATATATTTAATCCTCTCTCTTTTTACCATAGCAAGAGCTCTCAGCAATAAAAAAAAATGCGAGAAATGTTAAAATGGCATAAAATTCAAATATTATACAAATACCAGCTATTTCGTAGCTTCGTTTTTGTACTTATGAAAGGTAAACAATTTCTTAAAAAACATTTCAAAGATGTTGTTCCGAAAAAAAGGGGGGAAAAACAGTAATATGGCACGTTTTTAATGTTTTGAATTGAATTTGTATATAGTGACCTTAATGGTTTGAATAGTAGTCAGTGGCTGAATGAAAATGTTCTACCATCTGCATGGATAAAATCGTACGTGTATTGTATGCAAAATATGTTTGAATCTAAACTGTTTTCACACAACTACTACTAAACAAATTCAATCATGATTTTAAGAGATATTTTACCAATTTGTTTTATGGCGAATGTTAGCTACATTTCGTTGTAAAAATGATAAAAGTAACAAGAATTGTATTGTAATTTTGGTTGTAATGAAATTTAAATACCTTTCGTTTCTACAAGTCAAATATAGAACAGTGGAATGGCAAAAATTTTTGTAATTAATCTGTATATTTAAAATTACTAGAGAGATCAAATAGTTGAGTATGAGAGAGTTGTAAAGGAGGATCTAAACTTTGAGAAAATCGTTATTGTACAGGATGTTTAATAAAGTTTAAAAAAGTTTACTTCTATAAATTGAGTCTGAATTGAATAATTTAAAACCGTTTTTTAAACAGTTATTTTCATTTCAATTTTCTAGTATATTGAAGCACATCTCTAACACATAAGATGCATGTAAAGAATTTTCACTTATTTTCCCCCAAATTTAATACTCTAAATTTATAAAAATAATTAGTAAATCCTTAACAGTGATACTTAATAATAATTAATGTAAAAAAACATATTTTGGGTGCCCCTATTATTTTCTAAACATCCTTATGTATAGAAAATTAAAAAATTTAAATACTTTTGTGAGGTACCTGAAATTACTGCACGTGTTCTTCTTCTCAATTTCTTGAAAATGATTGAACATTTTGAGCTAATTCTTGCGTCATCCAATTTAATTAACAAAAATTTATTATTTTTTATTTATCTAATTTTATAACTTAAAATAATTCACTTTTTTAATTAAAAAACGAGAGAAGAAGGTATAGTCGGTCAAGACCGACCATATGATACCCTNNATTTGCACAAACACATAATACCCCAACCACCTTTGGTGGTGTAGGGTATAATTAAAATTCACTAATTTATATGAGACTCTACACAGTAGTGCAAAATCGAAACTTTTTGGAAATAAATCTGTAACTTCTGATCGGCTTGTTGGATTTTTTAAAAAATTTGATATAAACATAGCGGAGGAGTGTACAATGTTAAGTTTGGAAGAGGGTTTAACAAATCGCTCAGGGGCAGAGCTGAAGGGGCTCAAAGTTAGGTACCTCTGACATTTTTAATCGCTTCCTTAATTTTTGTTTCTCCTCCGGTTTCAAATATTTTTATATATTGTTGTAGGCTTTGTTAACACATACAAATAATGCTTACATGTCCTATTTATCCCTTATTGTGTTCGAGTTATTTGTTCATATATATCCCAGTATTTCGGTTCGATTTTATTAGTTTTTTTTGTTAAAGAACGAAATTATCTATTGAAAAAAAAATCGATATCTTGACCGATTTAAAAAATAAACAATTTTGAATTTGAAACTTGCAACAACGACTACGTTTTGTGTTTTTTAGCCGAAAAAATATCTATACTCATTTTTAGCTTAAATAAAATTGTCTTCAGCAACATCTAATAATTTTGCACTTTTCTAAAAGGATATTTCACAGAAATGACTTTAAGATAAAAAACAAGCCTAATAACTCAATAGGTCATGGTACACATCCTCCCGAAATCGACCCATTTTATATGAAAGTTTTGACTTTTTCTGAAATGCTAAAGCACGAATCGATAAGCGGACTATGTTTTCTTCAATATGTTGTTAAAAGTTTTAAATTAAAATCCTAGAGACTTTGGAAAAATTTGGTTTTTATAGCCGAAAATATAAAAAAAAACATTTTAAAGTTGTTTCCACTATCTTATTTTATACAATAAAGTCTACGTCAGCCGAAAATGCCATTAAGATATCTTTGATGAAAAAAGATTATAGATAAAATATTTAGAGTTTCTCAAAAAAGCGCTTTTTACAAAAATTTTGCTTTAATTAAAAAAATCAGAAAAAGTCTAAACTCGATTATTTTCATTTAAATTGTATTCCTTAACTGACATAATTCTTCGTTATATAGAGAAAGATTGAAATCAATATCATTTATAGAACCGAAACTATGCCGCTTTAAAATTTACTAAGTCATGGAAAATTTCAAAAACATTGTACTATTGTGGATGTGAAAAGGCCATAACAATATAAATAATTTATTCCCGCAGCTAATGTTCGAATGTGTATTTATGTCATATCACAAATTAATTTTTGGACATTTTTTAAACCAAAAAAAAAGATGATGACCAAATTTGGAGGGCCATTACCTATTCCATGATCCTTTAGGAGCCTGTACTCTTTTAAATCAACTCGAAAGCACCTTCTTCTCTAACCATGTGCAAACGGTTTAAAAGTTATAGAATTACTTCCAGAAAAAAAATTGTCAAAGATCGGTAGTTAATTTATCATAGTTCCTATATAAAACCACTTCAAGAAATCATCCTTAAGTTCATAAAGTAATTATAGATGTAAGTATTAATACATTATTCAGTATTTGTATAGTTCATTTTACATTTAGTTTGGCCTAAACATTGGCCTAGACATGAGGCCAATTTTTAGCTTTCCTTTGCTAAAAATGTTTACGTTTTGAACGTCAATGTGTAATTTTTTTAGTTCCGTGTCATTGGATTTGAAAAAAGGCTAAATATAATTTAATTTAAAAAAATAATCCCTTTTCCCAAAGTTTTTCTAATTTTTTTTACTTCATATAGTTAATTTTAACACCCTATTGGTTTAATCCTGTTATCACAGGGTGCCTAAAAATGATTTTCTGGAAGCTTAGGTTCTCCTCTAAAGCTCCTATATATATTTTAATTCGGTATGAGTAGTTAAGAAGATATAATTTTATTATCATTGGGATCGCCTTAAGACAGAGAAACTTGACATTGCCTTAACTAGCAACTATTTAAGGAAATACATATTAATTAACGAAATTTTTTACAACTTGCCCTACTGTGAGTTGTTTACTTTTTCTGATTTGAAGCATTCGAGTGGACATGATAATGTTTTTGTGATAATTTGAGATGATATTGTACGTGAATTGTAATATAAAATAGAGACTGACTATATTAGAATAATGAATAAAAGAAATTTTATTTTTATTATCAAGACAAAATAAAAGCAATGTCTTTGTATTTACTTTAATACAGATAAGACTTAAAAAAACTTCTTATAGACTTGTATCCAAAAAGCTTAAACAACTGAATAACAATATTATAGTAAATTTCTATAAAATATTTTTCTTTTTCTTTTATATAAAAAAAAACTAAAAATAATATGTACATTTTTTACAAAATAAATTGTTTACTAAGTAATATTGAATTTAACTTAAGCTTACATATACAATTACAAAAAGAAACCTATATTATGACACTTTATAACAGTTAACTATTCAATACAATAAAGTGGCATTTAACTAAAAGAGAATTTATTAAATAAAATATAGTATAAGAGATTTTTATTTTAACGCATGCGTTAAAAATTATTAAAGATTTAAATAAAATTTAACATAAAGTCTAAAGTTTTATATTTTGTTGTTGTTTGTTTATATTTATTTAAAATTATCACGTGTACTGTAGGCGTAATAAAACGGAAATTTTTTAAATTAAACTATCGTCATAAATCTTTATCTAAGTACTTCAAAAATAAAAAATGTTTTCTGGTTAATGTGAATAAGTTGCAATTTAAATAAGAAATTGTTTTATCTTTTGGTATAATATTGTGTTAACTATTCAAGTAATATTTCTTTCAATGAGTTTATAGTAAATGGTAGGTGTAAAATATCCTGTTGCCGGAAGTTAAATTAAGTTTTTTTTTTTTTTTTGTAATTTGTACTCATAAGTAAATTGTGTGGGAAAACACAAGGCCTAAGGAAGAGGCATTTAAAGAGACTTCCGGCAAATTTAAAAAATAATTTTAAAGAAAGATAAATATGTATAAGAGTCTTATTTTCAAATGGATATTCCGATTTTGATATTAAATTTCTAACGATATTAGTATAAATATGAAATATTAAAAAAAATGAGGTCGTGGTCTTTATTCGCCTATGCCGAATCCTTTATACCCTTCATCATCTTATCGACAAATAAAATTTTCGCCTTAAAGTATGCTTTAATACTTTCTTAATTAAAAATCTTCATAAATAAAAATTTTTAATGCTAAAGGCCTCAAAATTCAAACATGTATTTTAGCTGTTATCCCAAGTAGTATTTAGCCGATTTAAATCCAAAACTTCTTTACAAAAACTAAAGTCTTTAAAATAAACAAAGGCTTCATAAACTCGAAGTCCGGTGTTTTTAAACAGAACATGAAGAGCAAAACTTTCGAAAGAATTCTCTGTCATCTGATGTATATAATATTTATGCCAGTTATAGTTGGGCTTCATAAGCGCCTTTTAAGCCGATACACGGATCGACGGACATGGTCCTATTTGCAACACTTCTTTCACAAAATCTCCACTCCTGCATTAGTTTTTGGTGGGTCGAGAAGTAGTTTAGTGTCAAGCGGCTTTGAATCTATTTCTTCATAAAATATCGTTAATAAATTTTGAAAAAGGTTTAGTGGTATTTTAAAGTTTTTTTCTAATTATCTCTATTTTCGTCCAATGATATATAAATCAATTCAAAATTTCTTTAATAATCATTTATGAAGTCTTATATTTTGAAATACTGGAAGTGGTAAAATATAATATTCTAATGTTTTTTTTTCACAATGACAGCAAAATTATTCTTGTGACAGCTTAATACCTTTTTTAAAATTACCAATATATATCAATACGATCCGTTCAGTAAATAAGGAGCTACACATTTTGTTTTAGAAATAATAATTAATTTATTTAAAAAACTTCAAAAATTTTATATGTTAATATATTGAAAATTTAACGACTTGATGTTATCCATAAGTTTGAAAACCAGTTTCCGTTAGGGTTTTTTGTCACGGCATTTTTAATGCGCTAATAAAAAACACAATTATTTCATAAACATTTTTAAATATAAATAATTTATGTAAAAAACATTTTACCTTTGTATAAGGCTTAAGTTGATTTATATTAATTCCATCCAAACTTGTAACTATTT
Organism: Phormia regina; assembly: GCA_001735545.1. Lineage (NCBI taxonomy): Eukaryota > Metazoa > Arthropoda > Insecta > Diptera > Calliphoridae > Phormia > Phormia regina. The sequence goes on from MINK01188135.1 coordinate 9,717, forward strand.
TTCCAATGCATTTGTTATTATGATCTACATCACAATTTTGTGGTGCACTTTTAACACTAAATCGCTTAGGTAATCCACTGACTTCTTGCAAGAAAAGTAATAAAAATGTTATTAGAAATAACTTAAAGTACATGATAAACATGTCAAAAAATTCAAATTCAATTATATTATGATAATTATTTACGATCTGTATATCTCTAGATTTAATGAAGCACTAATTGTCATTTAATATAAATCATTAATTATGAGTGAATTAATGAGTAACGTAAGTGATTGTGATATAAATGAGAACTATGGCGCTTGTCCAATTTAAGATTTCTTATTTTAGAATTAAATGATTTATAAAGAAAACCGCATACAATTATTTATAACATTTTAAATAATATTTCTTTTAAGTTTAATTATTTTATTGTATGTATTACCCAGCACAAATTTAGCAATGACGTGCTATAGGTTGGTGTAGTCATTTCAATCATCATTTCGGGTTTTCTCACATCACATGACAATGAGATTAAATAACGAGAGAAGAAGTTATAGTCTGTCAAGCTCGACCATATGATACCCTACACCATTGCCTATGTGTACCAAAATTCGGGAAGGAGCCAATTATTGACCTATACTTGTATTAAGT
>MINK01188135.1:10816-21689 GCA_001735545.1 Phormia regina
AAAATTGCGACCTGTACTTTGCGCACAAGCTTTACATGGACAGCCAGCCAACCAACCACCTTTGGTGGTGTAGGGTATAATTAAATATAAATACCATAAATATAATGTTTTATTACATTTGAAGATGTGATCATGAAGTTCGTGTTTGCTATTTTTTTCTTTTGTTTAAAACGCGTCATTTCTTATCAAAAGATAAAAATAAACTGATTTTGTTCTCATTTTATTCTATTTCCCATTAGGTAGCATTTATTTTTAAATAATCTAATGAAATATTTCATTGATTCAAAGGTTTTGTTGATTGTGCAATGCTTTTTCTTAATTAAATCAATGTATTAGTACATTAAATAAAGAAATTCAATGTACTAATACATTAAATCAAATAACTGATTTACGTATTTTATTAAGAAATAAATATAATGTTTGGTATTTAATGCAGTATGTGTTAATATTTTTATTGAGTTTTAATTAATGTTTTCATTGATACAATAAATTCGTAAATTAAATTAATTAATTTTTAGAAAATTTTAATAAAAATAAATTAATCTTGTAATTCGAGCAAATTATGCCGTTTAATCGAATTTCCACAATCCTTTCACAGTCTAACGGACAAAAAGCCAAATAACATATAATAAGATATTAAACTGGGTCGCAAATTATTCCAAAGTGTATAAAAGCTCATCAATATATATTTTTTTTTATCAAAAGTATTGATAATCACTGTTTAGATATAAAATGAATAGTGCTAATAATATAACATCCTTCAGTGTAATATAAATACATATGTAGTCTCTCTTTGCATGAAATCTTGTATTTATCTCACTTTGTTACCACCAAAAAACAATATTGTAAATATTAGTTTAGTGACCATCACAAGCCCATGCAAAAAGGTTGTTAAACCGCACAATAAATTGAAAAATATACCCCCCAAACTAATCCCCGCATTTTATTTAAATTGTAATTTTTTAAATTATATTGTGAATTCATTCCCGAACAATCTGGTCCGTTCGAGCCGAATTTGGTATTTTTTTGGCAAATAAAACCCCCATTGGTCGCTGGTTATAAAGTTGAACAAGTTCCTGGTCATCAAGTTTTCATCAGCATCATAACCATCAACAAAATTAACATCATTTTCTTTAAAATATCAACATCAACGTAAAATCAACTATATTTGTTTAAAAGTAAGTAATAATATATACACATGTATATTTATTTACTTAACAAGTGAAAAATTATATGAAAGTGCATAAACAGAAAAATATATAAAAAAAAAAACCTATAGTTATTATTTTGTCGAAGAAACAAAAATATCCCCCCAATTATAAGAATTAAAATCCACAAAATAAAATACTCTATAATTGAGTGGAATTATTGAACACAAAATAACATTTTAGTGATTTCTGTTGGTATTACAACACTTTACATTGAAACTTCTGTATTGAATTACCTAACAGTGTTTGAGTGAACAGTGATCAAACAAAGTTGAAGTTTTATATGCAAAACGAACTTTACTTTAAGAGAAAGATATTGTTGAGAACATACGCAACATTCTCTTGGAAATAACAAACAGAACATAATCGTTAAACAAGAGCTTTGAGTTCGTTCAAACCTAATCCAACATTATAGGAATGTAAACACAACATTTTGCTAAACCAGTTTGTTTCCAACGTAATAAAAACGAATGAAGGAATAAATAAACAAAACAAGAATTTTTTATTGTTGTTAATCACATCTGTATAATACATAAGTGAATCTGTATCTTATAAACAAACGATACATACATTTACTACACTGTTTCTGATAGAAATGCTTCTACATAAAATATTTTGGGATTAAATAAAAATAAGCTAAAATTCATATATATATATAAATATACTAAAAATAAAAAAATAAAAAAAAAAAAAAATACAAATTAAATATTTCTTCACAAAAAAGATTTATAATAACTGTATAGAATTGTTGTGCACATTGGACTTTTAACATATGCTTATTTTAAATTGAATTTTAATTTACTGTTTATACTCACATTTTCTATAACAACTATATTTTTAAATTATACTCTAATAATTGCACTTCGAATTGATTGCATAATTGTTGCTGAGGTACTATATACTAGAAAGTTGTAAATTTCAATAATTTTTTTTTTTTGCCATTACACAATCTGGGAATTTATATCTCCGCTTTTCTCGGTTTCTTTTTTTATTCGCGAACCGGAATATAATACTTTTTAAATTTGATAAACAATTCTTGTTAGCTTTCGCTTCGTTTACCGTCTTAAGCTTCCCCTCGCATTTTACCCCTTTATTTCCCTCCAACACATTTTTTTTTGAGATTTAAAATGTCGGTATTAGATTCTTTTATTCGAGCCTCGGATCGTGTGGTGGAATTCCAGGCGTATTTTGATACACTTCCTGCCGACTCTCACTCCATCCACACACTAGAAGTTCAAAAGGATGAGGAAGAACGTCTGTGGTCAGTTTTTAGATCGTGTTATGATGAGGTCTTAAACAAATTTAATCAATTAGAGGAGGAAGTGCAAGTAGAAACCGTCAAAGCTCGTTTTTATAAAACATTTGAAGCCCACGTAAATGTTTTATCGCGGTCCAATGAATTGTTAGATGCTCTTTGTCAAAAAGCTGGCCCTAGTCCTTCAACAAATCCTCCCTTGACCCCTCAGAATGAGTCTACAACACATGATCTGAAATATACCGTTCGGGCTTTAATAGATTCGGCATCTGAGGTTACAACATAAACTTCCTTTAAAAACTCGCTACTCACAGACTGAAGTTCACGGTTTAAACGATGCCTTAGCGGCTACATCAACACAATTATGCTACATTCGCCTTGGTTCGCCTGTTGATAGCTCGTTTGAGACTTATACTGATGCATTTGTCGTCAAAAAACTTACCGGCCAACTGCCTTATTATCCCTTATCAGCCCTTAAGGCTGGCGAATTTGCAGATTTGAAAATGGAAGATACACATTTGCATAAGTGTTTTGAGATCGACTTACTCCTGGGAGTTGACATCTACCCCAAGATTATTCGAAACGGTTTACGTTGGGATAACAATCAAGCTCTAGTAGCGCAACAAACTGTCTTCGGTTGGATTGTTACCGGAAAGTTAGGTTCCAGAAATTGTTTATCTTCGGTATCAGCGTTTTATAATGAACTAGTCTTGAGTAACCAAATTCAAACCATCTGGGAACTGGAGGAAGTACCTAAAAAGCTCGTATTTCAGAAGAAGATTTATATTGCGAAAATGTATATCAATCTACGACTTATCGCATGGAGAATGGACGACTTGTAGTTTCCCTGCCCTTTCGACGTGAATATCCGGGTTGCCTGAATATTGGGCCATCTCGTCACATCGCTCTATCTCAATTTCTTAGGAATGAATCTAAACTGATGAAAAACCCTCCTCTAAAATCTGAGTACGATCGCGTTATTTCTGAATATTCTACTCTACAACAAATGACAAAGGTCACCCCCTCTAATACCAATAGCGCATATTATCTACCTCATCATGCGGTTCTTAAACCTGATAGCACTACCACGAAGTTACGTGTAGTGTCTAATGCCTCTAGTCCCTCATCTAACGGAAACAGTCTAAATGATTTACTCTACCCTGGTCACATTCTGCAGTCAGATTTAACGGTTCTAATCCTGAGGTGGAGGCTTTTCAGATACGTGTTCAATGCAGACATTGAAAAGATGTGCCGTCAGATCCTAATAAACCAATTCACACCCCCCTTCAAAGAATCATATTTCGAATCTCGCCTGAGGAAGATCCACAGGACTTTCAGCTGAACACTGTAACTTTTGGTGTAAATTGTGCCCCCTACTTAGCAATACGTACATTACTTGAACTAGCCAAAATATGCGAAGAAACAACCCCTACCGTCTCCAATATACTTCGAAATCACATGTATGTAGATGATGTTTTAGCAGGTGCTCATACTCTCTCATCTGCTATCAAAGCTAGAGATGAAGTGATCCAAGTTCTTCAGTCAGCTGGTTTCTGTCTCCGCAAATGGACCGCAAACCATGACTTCTTATTAAAGGGTCTTTCTCCAGACCATCTACTAGACGTAGAGTTCCTGAGATTATCAGACTCGTGCACCACAAAAACACTAGGATTACGTTGGAATGCTGGTAAAGATCATTTCTACTTGCAGTTCAAACACGTTCTTGATCGAAATTCAATAACCAAAAGATCCGTTTTGTCCGAAATCGCAAAACTTTTTGATCCCGCCGGTTGGCTTGCGCCGAAGATAATAGTTGCAAAAACCCTCTTAACATGTGGAATACATTCGTAGAAAATAGAGTATCTTCCATCATCGAAAAGGTGGGAGGAGAATCTTGGTTCCATGTTGATTCCAAAAACAATCCCGCCGATCTGGCATCCCGAGGCCTCAAGGTATCACAACTCGTATCTAACGATTTATGGTGGCATGGTCCCTCGTGGCTCCAATTACCTCACGATCAATGGCCTAAGAATTCTTTACAAAGTTTTTCCATCGACGAAGAGGCAAAGCCTCTACGAGTTCATGTTAATCAGCTCCAAAACACGGATAACTTAAAAGCCTTTTCAGACTTTCCCAAGGCTATGCGAGTCATCTGCCGAATATTCCGATTTTACTACAGCTGCAATAGAAGCTTACATCATAGACTTGTAAATTCGTATTATCATACGCAAAATCGCGTATGATAATTTCGTGTCAAAAGTTATACTTCGAGAATGAATATAACTTGCTATCCAAGCCCATGCAAAAAGGTTGTTAAACCGCACAATAAATTGAAAAATATACCCCCCAAACTAATCCCCGCTTTTTATTTAAATTGTAATTTTTTAAATTATATTGTGAATTCATTCCCGAACAATCACATTTAAATGCGTATCATAATTTTTTTACAGTGAAAAAACTAGTCATTTTAGTAATATATTACTTTGGAAAGACTATTTCTTATTTTAAGATATAGTTTTGTTTTCTTTTCTGATAAGCATTAAACATTTTAGTAATATTTTAAGGTATAAATTGATCGAATAACTCGAGTAACTTAAAAGGTTTACTCGTATATTGGAGTAATTTGAAAACTTAATTTTCGAGTTATTTGATTAATCGTACAAAGTCAAGTAAAATGAATTCTTTACTATATACCCACTATCAAGTTTATCAAATTTTACATTATCTGTTATTTCATAGACATTTTTTGAAAGTGGAAATTTTGATATAGTCGAATTCGTAACGTTTTCATTTCGCTTTTTTAGCTCAAATGCGTTTTCGTAAATTCGAAAAATATTAATGATTTTTTAAAACCAATTGATTAATGAATGCTAAATAATTTAAAAAATAATTGAAAATAAAAAATGCCTTTTATGTCCTTTTTGTCTCTTTACACGGAAAAAAGTAAAAGTCGACTTATATTAATTAATTTATATTTTTGTTGATATTTAGTAACAAAAATATCATTATAAATACAATACATATAAAAATCTTTAATATTTGTTAAGAAATGCAAATATTTATTCTAAGAAAAATTGTATAATATTTTAATACAATTTTTTGCAACTTTGTGTACATGTGAAGTGAGGTGAATGTGATTTTTACACCAATACATATCAATAAAACTTTACTAACACACTCTTAACCCCTGCCAGCAATTGGGTGATAGTTTTATCCACTATCAGAAAAATGACTCCTTTTAGTGACTTCTTAAGATGTTACTTTCTTTGGGGTAGTAAGCAATCATTTACAAAAACAAATATACGATTAATTTCGATTTTTTCTTTGTGTCGAAAAATTCTCTTAAATGTTAGTTTCGCGTATATTTACAGGTTATTTCCAAGAATGTCTCCCATTAGTGTTTCAATAGTGATATTTTTCTGGGATTAACTTTCATGGTTTGTCGAAAAATTGAAGAAACTTTGTATACATCTTAGATATTGAGTCTTATTTCAAAGACATAGTTCAAAGTTTTTTAAAAATCTAAAAGCTGAATAATAGAAATAACGGAAAAATTCAAAGAATGTTACTTAAAATGGAAATAAATTTGAATTATTTTTTTTTTAAATAAAATGCAGCTACATTTATCCCTTCCTTAATGAAACCATTTTGAATTGTCCAAAAAAACCCTAATAGGTGTCACCCAAAAGCATCCGAAAGCTATTCAAATTCATCACTAAAAATGACTCTAATTCGACACCCAAATAAAGCACTTAATAGTGTACTAAAAAAAGTATAAGAACTGCTGCACACTTCTTCCCGAACGATGACACTTCTTGGATAAGAAAATGATATCATATTCTGCTATATCTAACAACTTGAGGTTACTCGTTAGTTCAATTTTGGATAGAAAATGTTCTTTATCTTGGTGTCGAATTAGAATCATTTTTAGCGATGAATTTAAATACGTTGAATGCTTTTTGGGTGACACTATTTGAGGTATTTTTTGGACATCGAAATGGTTTCATTAAGGAGGGCAAATGTAGCTTCATTTTATTTTTAAAAAATAATTTAAATTTATTTGCATTTTAAGAAACATTCTTTGAATTTTTCGTTATTTTATATTCAGCTTTAATTTTAAACTTTGAACATATGTCTTTGAAAGTAAGACGTCAACTAAGTAACAAAGTTTTCTTCACATTTTTCGAAAAATCGAAATTATCCAGAAAATATCATATTGAAAGCACTAATGGGAGACAGTTCTTGATAACACTATAAATATCCAGAAACTAACTTTTATGTGACTTTTTCGACATTTAGTTAGTACGAAAAATGTGTAATAAATACATCAAAAATTGAAATTAATGTAATTTGTTTTTGTAAATTTACTTACTATCCAAAAAGTAACATCTCAAGAGCACTAAAAGGAGTCATTTTTCTGATAATGGATACAACTATCACCCAATTGCTGGCAGGGTAATTGTCATTAATAGTTTGTGTGTGTATTTTATTCATAACAGATTTGTTTTTGGGCCATAACACTGTTGATTATGAACGAATTTGGTTCATTTTGAAAAAAAAACGAAATTTTATAAATATATTTATGACTGATCTGTATAAAAATAAAAATCTGTAACTTGAACAAGGGCTTCAAAAATAAAAATCGCGTTTTCCCCGATATCTTAGTTATTACTGAATAGATTTATTTTATTTTTTCAGAACAGAAAATAATTTCAGAGCCCCCTTTAAAAACCGGAGTCCCTGGTATATGCAGAGACTTCAGAAACTGAAAAACCGGTTTTAAAGCATATCTCCGCCATTTATAAAACCGATATTGCCGATTCAAAAAACCGAAATTAAAAATTTTTGTAATTAATTCAGACTCAAGTTCAAAATTTTTTTTAAATTTACTACATTATTAATAAAAATAATTTATTTTTGTTATTGTAATATAATTCAAAAATATGTTATTATTATTATTAATTATTGTAAATATTATAAAATTTGCTTATTGTTTGTATAAACAAATTGTAAATAAATACATAATTAAAAAAATACTTACTGAAATTTTCCCCCTTCAGCGAAATGTGAACATTTTCCTTAATTTCCATAGTAAATGTGTCCTGCGGCGTTCTATATACATAAGTGCATAGCAGTTTCAACGTGTTTTATTAAATAATTTTATGCAACTTTTGATCCGCTAAATAAAAATTTCAATGAAATTTCACATAGTTATTACTGAGGTAGTTTACAACTATTTTGGAGGATCAAAAGTTTCTAAGTGGTCTCGGGTCAGGTGGGAGGACCTTCGAATTGGGTTACCTCACGTTTTACCCTTTAAAAATATTTTGGAAAATACCTCAGCAATAACTATTTTAAATTTCATTGAAATATTTTAAATTTTCTTGGGAAAAATTAAGCCCGCCAAGTTTAAAAAACTAAAAAAGCGAGGCTAAAAATTTATCTCGACCCGAATATCTCTTAAACTAAAAGAGATAATGAAAACCTATTTTTTTGTAGAGGACTATCTATATAATTTCTTTTCTGTCATATCTCGAGATGGGCAACGCACGTTTACGCACAAACTTTCACCTCTATGTCCTGTTTTACCTGACGTGGACCTCACCAGTTTTTCCCAGTTTAACAATTGCTTTGCGTAGTCAGTTGGTTTTTTTATTTGCGAGTTCGTATTTCCTTAAAATTAAATAGGATGTTATATCCAAAAGATCGATTTCCGGACTCAAAACTTATTTAGTTGATAAAATTACTTTTTTATTATAACATTACCTTGGATAAAACAAAAAGCTATAGCTTGATAAAATCGGATGAAAATTGTGGAATCTGTGATATTTTGATTTTTATTTCTTTTATAAATACATATTACAAATATGAAAAATAAAAATATAATAATAATAATAATAATATATGATAACATATCTTTAAAATATTTCTTTTTTTTATTTATAGGAATTATGAAGATGTAATTCGAAAAAAGGAAAAACCAATTTTTGATTCATCTCATATACAAAGATTTTCACCAGCTACTAGTCCTTCAAATTGCATGCCTATAGAACAAAAAAAATGTGGTAGAATTTCCATAAAAACTAATAAAAAAATTAGAGTCTCCTGGACTTTAGACAATATATGTAAAGCCGCACAACTTCTGAAAAAGCCACCAGAAAATGTTGCCTTTACGAATGAACACGACATGAGAAAAGTCTATTCCTTAGTATATGATGTGTTTAGATGTAAGTATGTAATTTATATAGATATATAGGTAATCACATTTCTGACGGAGGTCCTTATAACGATAGGATGACTATTTCAATGAAAAAATAAATTTTCTTAACACTTTTTTTTGCGGATGGCGATTTTCGATAGGCACATTTTTGATTTTCTGATTTTAAAACAAGGGTTTGTTTGAAAGTGCAAAATAGTTACTGCGTGTGTTACAACATGTTATTAATTGACTCTCAACTGTTATAGAAATGATAATGGTCCATTACTTCAATTACCACAATTTTCCCGTAGATCATTAACAAAATGCAAGTAGTTGTTTCTTGGAGATATGCGGCAACTTTATAATTTCATTTTGTGATAATCATCACAAATACACAGCTAATAGGAAATTAACTTTTATTTGCCAGAGGTGTAGAAAAGCAAGCGGGGTAAAAAAGTTGTTCCTCGCTCATTGTTCGATTTTAAAAATTAGAACGGCGAAAATCATACTGTTTATCGCAAAGTTTTATTAATATTATAGCTTTTCCCGGTGCGGTATTTCACTTTACTTTGAACAGGAGTACTCCGCCTGTTTAGATCGAAAAATAAAACATATTATTAGAATAAAGAGACACACAGTGAAAGAGTGCAGTGAAATTTTTAAGAAAATCGCTTCAGCCGTTTGAGTTTTAATAAAGTGTTAACCACCTCCGGCACTGTTACTATCAAATTTCGTGAAAATCGGTTAAGATATTATTTGAAATTTTGAAAAAAATGCTTGCAAAAAAAATTTTGAATCAATTTAAATTTTAATGCAATTGCATATCAACAACTCAATTGTGATCTAAACTTTTAAAGGCCTTGTTTATTGTACTTTTTATTTAAATATATTTTTTAAGGAACTGGAACTTTTGGCATTTAAAATATTTTGTTTATAATCAAAAATTGTATTTTAATTTTTATTTTATTCCTGTCCTAAAATCCATGGTTTAGTACTTCCACTAAGCCTCATAAAATGTTGTTGGCTTATAGTCTATGGCGGGGTTCTCACAAGATCTTGCTTCGCGACCCCTTTTTCACATTACAATGGTATCGGGACCCACTAGATATAGGCGTAGCAGAGGTGTGTTTGGAAGGGGCACCCAATGGCCAATCTGGACATGAGCTAAGGGGTCTTAAAGTGGTAAACTTTTGACATATAATTTTTTTCTTTATAAATATTATTGTTTTCGAATTATTTTATCTGGAAATTTTGAAAGTTCTTAGTCCAGATCTTTTCATATATTTTCGACCGATTTTATTAGTATTTTCTTTAAAGAGGTAAAGAACAAAATTAGCTATTAAATAAATAAAATTTATGTGATCTCTTCAGGATTTTTTTACCAAAAAAATGTGTACACTTTTATTAAATTAAAATTTTCTTTATAAGCATCTAAAAATTTTATAATATCCTGAATAGTATCTTCACAGTGAATTATTTAACTAGAAAATAAATCCAATAACCTATATGTTTTAATAAAAAATCAATTTATTTATTTAATAATTCTTGTCATTAGTATGAATACTTGAATCTTGAATTCTTTTAAATAAGTATATATGCACACTATGTTAAAAATTTTGTTTCCGAAATAGAACCTATTGCTCTTTTATTGATTTTTTTTCGAAAGTATTGGATAATTTGCTTTAAAATAGTACAGCCATAAACTCGCACAACCTTGTTTTATAATGGTCTTACAGTACTTTTCGCTTATAGTCACAACCCTTAATTGCACACAAATTGATGACTGTATCGCTAAAGTGATTATAAACACAATTTTTTTATATGCCACAATGTGCTTGTATGGAAGATCTTATATATTAATTTTTTGTGAATATAATAAAATAAAAATTCATGTTTATTAAAGAAATAAATATTATGTTCATAAATTTATTACATTAAAAAAATATTGCTTATATTATTTAAAGAAATCAGTAATTTTAGCCTATTTTAGCTTAAAGATTTTGGTTACAGATGTATCTTATATTTTTTCGTATAAAAAATTTAATCTATATCTTGTTCTAAGCATAAATGTCTCAAAATATCTACTGCATTTAAAATTTCTTTAATGGAAAATCGATTTTCTTCAACAAAAACTTCATCATTTGGATCTAAATCAGTTTCTATTGCATTATTTTCTGCGTTCATTGAGTCTAAAATTTCTTCATCGGTTAT
>MINK01188136.1:0-15150 GCA_001735545.1 Phormia regina
TAAAAAACGAAAATAATTTTGAAAAAGCCATCAAAAAGTTCGAGATTTGAAGTTTTTATAATATCACTGGTACATTTAGAACTCAATTGTTTGAAGTATGTTTGCACAGTTAGGGTACTATAATGCAATTTATTCTTCTTTTATATCTCCGTTTACGAAAATAAGATTTTTTGTTACAATTGTGATATCGTTTTGATTTTACTACATACCTTTCCCCTCAGTTTCTACTAATTTTCAACCTTAATTATAATTTTGTAATAACCTTTCAAAATTGTTGTATATTAAAGTAGAATATAGGAATGTGCGATTATCGATTATTCAAAATTCTGATTGATTAATTATTTTTAATTTTTATTAATATAATTTGAATAATTTTATTTAAAGTTTTCAAATTAAACAAAAAATTATAAAAGCAACGTTTGCTTTAAAATTTAAATTACAAGGAAACTTGAAAAATAATGCAAATAAATTTCAAATTAATCAAATTTTTTTTAAATTCAAATTTGTCGATTAATCATAAATATAATTTCAAATTGTTTAATTATTCGAATAATTGATTAATCTGAAATTTGATTATTCAGGATACTCGATTAATAGATGTGTCGGAAAATGCAATTTAATGCAAAATATAAAAACATTTTTCATGAAAAAATCTTTTAATAAATGAAAGGATTTCGCTTAAGCATAGAACTCAATGTAAATGAACAGTATCATTTCAATGATGTAGTGAAAATTTAGTAAAAAACTACTTTAAGTGAAAGTGCACATTCAAAAAAAATAATAATATAATCCCAATATCTGAACGGAACAATTTAAAAATAGCTGAGTATAGATCAGATGTTTTTAATAAATTAAATTATTATATTACTGTTTATGAATAAATAAATAAATAAATAAATTTCCATACATAGAAGTATTAAAATCAATGTTCGTGAAAACATCCAGTATTTCTTGAAGATATTTGCACCTATTTTGGAATTCAGCAATAGTTAAAAATGTTTTTAGTATCCCAACTTTCTATATGAATTCTCGAATTTATAACGAAATTTGAATGGATTTTTTTTTTCTTGTGCCAATACATTTTTGCTTATCCAAAATTATAGAAGTAAAATATAATGGATATAATGATATCATACTAATAATGAAAAAAACGATATTTTGTGGTTTGGAGCTCCATCATTAAACGTTAGAAATGTTGAACAACAAGTGTGGTTACTAAAAAACCGAAATGTGTATTAAAAAAAATAGACAAAAACTTGAGAAGCAATAAAATTATCATTTTATTCAGTTTTTATTTAATTATATTTTGCCTCCCTCTTAGCCACATAAAATGGTTTAAAATCTAACTTCAATGGATTTTTTTCAAGACTGCAAGATGACAAAATGTTTTTTGATTAAGATTCAGATTTTATATTAAGATTTAAATTCAGAAAGTCAAAATCTATTTCATGGGAAAATCAATAAATGATTTTTATTTGAATTCAATTAGCACTGGACAATCTTGATACACAATAAAAGATGTACAGATAGTAAGAGCTTCGCAAAAATGAATGTCCCCCTATATCGAATGCTCCTTCCCTTGTTTGTAGATAGCCCAAAAACAAAAAGTAAAAAACATAGTGTTAGAATTAACATTTGACTTCAAAATTAATACATTTATATATATAGAAAACAGTTAAAGATTCTGACGCAAAAAAAAAAATGCAAATCTGCATATGACTCGTTTTGAATATGACCTCGATATATATATATATATATTTTTTATTTATTATTTATATATTATATATTTTTCATTTTAAAATACATAATTTTTTTTTACTTTTCTTGTTTTTTTTTTTTTTTAATTTTTTGTTATTAATTACAACTTGACCATCATCAAACCCTAGATTTACCTTTAAAACCTCAAGTATTACCACGTTCGTTACTAACATCGTCCTCATCATCGGCCATATCTAAAATAAACAACAACAGTAATATAAATAACAACAAAACTTGTTCTATGACATCATCAACGACAATAATATCCTCATCATCAATGTCGTCGTCATCTTCGAATGAAATACATTCGAAAATTGTCACCACCAGTTGTATAAATAGTGAAACCAATGAAGCCCTTAGTAAAACTATTATCACCGAGAATGGTACCAACGAAATATTAAATATACGCAATAGTAAAAAATTGGCTTTAAGTGATTTTTTAAACAATGAAAATCGTCATAATGTCGTTGGCGATAAAACATCCTCAACATCTGTAACTACAACGGGTGGCTTGAAACGTATTGCTGGCAAAGAAATATCAACAATGTTTGAGGTTTGACATCCATAAAAAATGAAACAAAAACACATTGCTCTATCAAAAAAACATTATCGCTAATACTATTACAATTATTAGTATTTCATAAATGCATAAAAATGAGCTGGGCTTTTTTAAAATGCTTTTAAAATTATAAATAAATAAAAAGGAGTTAATTTGTCTATTATATGGACTTTTAACTACATAAATGCCTAAAAAAAAAAATATCATTTTGGCCACTATATTTAACAAAATATTGTTTGTTGCTCATAATGTTTTGTCTTCCTTTATCTGTCCTCCTTCCATGATTTAAAATGTTATTAAAATTATTATTAAATTACAAAAAAAAAAAAAAAAAGCTTTAATGTGTTTAAAAAATTGTTAAACTATCTCTAGATTTTATTTTATTATTATTTTTCTTTTCGATATAAATTTTAATAAATTTGTAACTTTTTAAATTATTAAAATTAAAATGTAAATATTTTAATGTATTTACAGTTACAATTACATCTAAAGTAATTGAGTAAAAAATGTAATTGAATTCCCTTAGTTTTTTCAATACGGTTTCCAAATTAGAAAAAAAAAGAGTTATATGTATTTTTTTTTACAATTAAGACATTTTTAATTTTAACTTTAATTTCAACATTAGTTTTTAAAAAGTTACATTTTTATTTTCTTTAATCATTTGTGTATTTGTTTTATTTGTTAAATTAATGTTTTTATTGTTTGTCTTTAAAATTTTGTGTTTATAATATAAAATTATGATAAAACATATTAACAAAATACTGCCTTTTGCACGTCATTATTCATTTGATGTTTATTTTCGTATAAATTTCGTTAATTAATTTATTGAAGAAAAAAAAAAAACATGACTTTAAGCTAAACTATTTTCTTGTATTATTTAAAATTTCTATTTTATAGGAGACATTAGTTGAAGGCCTACAACGATCCTCTCTACGACGGACTTTTAGAGATACACAATATACCAAAGAGGATGTCGTTGATTTATAAAAGCAACAATTACATAAATAAACAATCTCCCTTAAAACCAAAATAATAATAATAACAATAATAATAATGTTTTTCTTTTATAAAAAAAACGCCTTAATTTTTTCGGTTTATCAAAATGTATTTTCCAAAATTGTGCAATTTGTTAACATTGGCGTAAATTTTTTATTACAATGTTTTATTTTTATAAATGTTATAAAAAAAAATGTATTCTTTAAGTATTTTTTAAGTAAGAAAAAAAGTATTCCCTTATTAGTTTGTAATATATTATTTATAATATTAATTGAAATATATAAAGGAAATAAACGTTTATATTTTTATACTATAATTTAGAACTTTTTACCCCCTGGTCGTATTTTTTTTTTTTTTATTAAAATATATCTATATATATTTATGTACATTATCTATAAGTCTTTAATTTTTAAATTATAATTAATTATTAAACAAATGAGTAAAACATACAATCCACATATAAATAATATAAAATAACTGATATTAAAATATTTATACATATTTAGTTGTTTCTTTTTTTCAAAATTTTTCAATTAAGTGCCAATATTACTTTAATTGCAAAATCAAATTCAAATCAAAATTCAAATATTTTTCAAATTTATTTTATTAATATTTCGTTTGTTCCTGTTCAAATCAAATGTTATCACAATTTAACAATTTTAATTTGTGTAATATGGAACAAAGTAATTAGTTTAAAAAAAAATAACAGTCATTTTATATAAATAATACAACAAATATTTGATATTACAATAAGAAACATAATTTTAGCTTATTTCTTTTGATATTTGATACTATAATTTAAAATGAATAAGACTTATTCCATTCATAATATAAAATATAAAGGCGCCAATAATATATTTTTGAAATAAACAAATTTAACACGGACAATTATATTTTCATTTTAATTAGCAAAATAAATGAATAATAAAACAATAGTTCATTCTATAAATGGAAACAATTTTATTGCCATTAAAAATTGTTTAATTAAAAACATTTTTATTTAAATTTAAATACACACAAGTAGTAAGAAGATTTTTTGCAATCAATAATATAAGTAAGATTTTTCTAATGTTTACAAATAAAAAAGCAAAAAACACAAACACCAAATTAAAAGTTAAATTATAACGAGAAGTTAGTTTTTCCTTTTTGTAGCACAAAATAAAATATGAATGAGTAATGTATTTAAAAACAAACGAATTTTCTTACTTTTAAATTAAAAGAAAACAAAATAAAATCCAAAAGGTAACATATTAAAATATAAAAATAAAAAATTGAACAAAAACAATTACACTTGAAAAAAAAAAAAAAAAATTAAAAAATAAAGAAAACTGCCCCCACCAGTTGTGAAACTAATTAAAGAAATACAAAATTTCAACGACGAACATTTTCAGACTAAAACAAAGAAAAACAAAACGATAAATTTAAAGAAATAAGACAATGTTTAAGATACAACAAATAGTGCACCCCAAATAACAATTTACATACACAATAAAATGTAATAATTTTGAAATTTTTCGAAAATAAAAAATAAAAAAAATTAACATAACATTTGTTTTATTAAGTAAACAGGTAAACAATTTGTTTAAACAATAATTTATATTCATATTTTGTAAATCTATTAATTTATTTGCAAAATATGTTACTATCAAAAGTTACTATCTCCTCGAACTTCGAAAGAAGTTATCGTGTACGCAAATTAAAGTAATTTCAATATTGTTCTGTGAAACCACAGGTTTTTTTAATAACTTATAAATATTTAAAAAAATCGAACCTTTAGTTAAATAATTTAAAATGTTAATGATCGAAAAAAAAATACCCAAAAATATTTTAAGAATATATCGCAAAAAAAAAAAATAAAATTTGTTTTAATAATTTAATATTTTGATTTAAATTATTATTTTTCTATTTATGACATTTTATTTTTTTTATTAAATTTGTATTCGATTATGGGGAATAGTCTATGTTGCTGGTATGTTGAAACAAATTTAATAGAAATTTTAAAAGTGTTTTTATGTAAACCAAAAAAAAAAAAACATTTCAGTTGATAAAAATCGAAATATCAAATGTATATGTGAATTGAATTTTTAGAGAAATTCAAATTTTAACCAAACACCCGAAAACGTTTTATTTTGTCAGTCTAAAAAATATCTTTAATGTTCAAAATGCTTTTCTTTTTCATTTGTTAAAAAAATATGTGAGGAATATTTTTATTTTAATACAAATGTATATCATGATAAAAATAATAAATATCTCTAAAAATAAATATCAGATCGAAAAAATTTTAAAATCTTTTTTTATTCATACCCAGCAAACACGGTGTATGAACAGAAAATGAGAAAATAAAAGAAGAGCAAAATACACACGAAAAAAAATTACATACAAATACAAAAACAATTTGACAGTACCGCGGGGTGTGTCGGTGAAAAAATTGTAAAACAGCTGTTCTTACGAGTATACTTTCTAATTATACTATGCTATGCCCTATAACGTACCGTCTATTTAGCCTTTTTTTGTTCGCACATGAACAAAACGTCGTCAGAGAAATGCACACAATTTTTTCCTTTTTGTTTTGAGTGTGCAGAACATTTGTCGAACAATTCATAATTTTTTGTTTGCCGACGGTGTCACTTCGATACTTTTGCATACAGCGCTTCTGCTTCCGCATGTAAAATGACGTTTGATGGCAGGTATGGTTGCTCGAACAATTGTGCGAAGAACGGTGTGCGAACAAGAACAAAACATGAACAAGTTGGGTCCACACTATCTGAATTCGCCTTGCTACGAACGACTTTTTCTAAAAAAAAGTTGGCAACAGTGATTTTAATTTGGCAGTTCACCATCCACTGTGAATATTTATTATTTGCAAGAAGAAGCGAGTAAATGCTATTTTTTCTGAAAGTTTGTAGAATTCACTTTGAAGAAATATTTTTGAACAAAATACCACATAAATAACTACCAATATGGTAAAATTAACACCTGAGCTAATAAATCAATCTATGCAGTTTATAAATCCGTGTCGAGAACGTGAGCTAGATTTACGCGGCTATAAAATACCACAGATTGAAAATTTGGGAGCTACGCTTGACCAATTCGACACAATAGATTTGTCCGATAATGATCTCAGGAAATTAGATGGTTTACCGTATTTACCACGCTTAAAGTGTTTATTATTAAATAACAATCGTATACTCCGTATTGGCGAAGACCTGCAGGAATGTGTGCCTAACTTAAATTCCGTGATATTGAGCGGTAATAATTTGCAAGAATTGGGTGATTTGGAGCCACTGGCGCAATTAGCACATTTAGAAACTTTATGTCTGCTTATGAATCCCGTGTCTACCAAACCCTATTACCGCGAATATATGGCTTATAAATTTCCACATCTACGTTTATTGGATTTTAGAAAAATCAAACAAAAAGATCGGAAATCTGCTCAAGAATTCTTCCGTTCGAAGCAAGGCAAAGAAATGTTGAAGGAAATAGCTAAAAAATCGAAACTAAGTGCTGCGGCAGCCGCAATGGCTGAAGCTAGTGGAAAATTAACGAGTACTGTTGGTGGACGATTTGCAAATCCGGAAGATCTGCAACGCATTAGAGAAGCCATTAAACGCGCTAGTTCATTGCAGGAAGTGGAACGTTTATCACAAATTTTACAAAGTGGACAGATACCCGATAATTTCGTTTTAACGCAAAATGGCACTACACAAAATGGTAATACCAATAATAATGCAGCGCAAGAAGAAGCCATGGAAAATTAGTTATTAGTTTTTTTTTTAATCATAATTTTTTTTTCTGTAAAAGTGAATATAATATGAAACTGAACAATTAAAACAATATAGTGTTTTTTATTTTAAAATAAACATATTTTATTTCTTCCAAATTTTTCATAGAAAAATAAAGAATTTCCCAAGAGTTGCAGTAAGTATTGGCTATATTGTTAAAAGAGAAATTTGTCAGCTTCAAACAAAAAATAAACATATGTATATAGAGAAAGCAAGCTCCAAAATAAAAACTTACAAACTAATAAACAAGTGTATAATACAATAGGATTATAATTGAGCATAACTTATATTTTAATTTATGAAAAATTTGTTTATTACATTTGTAATCAAGAAATAAAAAGTAACTTGTTCTGATGGATAAGAAGTTTTACAATTCCATATTAATGGACAAAACAGAGGTCGAGAAATGAATTTATATTAACTACTTTATATTTTTATATTAATCTATGTTTGTAATTGCTTGTTTTAGTTTTTTATTTTCGTTATATAAACTAGCACATCTAATGCCCTTTTGCCTCCATTATGGCATCATAATGGAGGCCAGTATAGAATATAATCCACGTAACTAGAAAACCAGCAAATGAAGTCATAAAGCCTTCTTTGACCAATTCCCAGGCACCACCATAAGCTTCTTCGTCAATATTTTGAAAATTAATGGCGTATATATAAACGACACCACAACTAATGCTGGCAAATCTGAAAAATAATTGAGTTTTACGTTAAAAAATTATATTAAATAAATATTCATTACTTACAATACTAAACCTAAAAAGCCTTTAAGTGGTACAATACCCCAAACAACTCCTAAAATTATACCAAAAATTTGACGAGACCAATAGATAACATCCAAAAATTCATCCTAAATAAAAAGAAAATGAGAAATGTAAATTTAAATGACCACTGAAACGTCTAATATCTTTCATATTAAATAATACCCAAAAGTAAAATGAAGTACGGAGAACAGAAATTTACTTTTTTAACATACACGCATAATATCGTCACCGAAAATGCAAAACAAGGTAGCATCAAAATTTTCAAATCTGGTTTTGTAATGAAATACAGTAAGGTCATTCACGATAGGCTGGTTAACTGGTTATGTGGTTATATTAAAATCCGAAAAATTCATTAAAAAAATAACCAATTTTGTTCAACCAGAACACTTGTTTATAGATTATGTGATGATCTGTTAATGTGTAACGTTAGAAAATAATAAAAATTTGAATTTTTATTTATTTTTGTTATTATTTTCAGACTTATAGTTTTAAATATCATGGATTATATTAACAAAATATATGCTAAAAAAGTATAAAAAAGTATTTTTGAAATCTTGAAAAACGTTGATCACACAACTTAATTTTTATTAAAATATTCGTTATTAATATATTAGACCTCCTGTAAAGTTATGGAGAGTGATGTTACGTTGTTTTGGATTTTCGGTCAAGGTATGCATCTAAGTTATATTCCAAAATTTAATTTTAAATTAATCTAGAACATTTTATATTCTTTGATATACACACACATATGCATGCATATGCCCGGGTATAAAAATGGGCATTCAATTAGTTCATCTGTATTTCGTTAACAAACTGTAACACTAATTCAGTGGCACACATTTCATTATCTTTAATATAATTTTCATAAAATACCTATTACACATGAATTAAAACCACCAGCATGTTTTTGTTTTAAGTTCACACGGTTTTTGGTTAATTATTGTCAGAATTTTCTTATTTTTCCCTCACCTTATCTGGCCATTCAGATTTTGCTGTTAAAGCTCTATTGCAGATTTCCTTTATTGATGAAGACTTCACACTACCACTGGTATTGTGCTGAATGGTATTTGTTCTCGTTGACATTTTCAATGTCTTTTGTAAGTTAAACTTATAAGATAGAAATTAAAGGAGTAAAATAAATACAACAAATTATTAAATGCAATTACACTGCTAGAGAAAAAAGCACCGAAAAAATTCGACGTGTGCTTAGTTGCCAGAGACCTGTGTCGACCGATTTTAACGGCGGCGGCTTTGCTAAATATTGTCAGCGGCAGCTCAAAGTCGGCTGTTAGCCGGCTGAGAGCTGAACATAACAACTTTTTATTTCCTAGTTTTCGCATCGTCTTATAGAGTTCATTGATTCACAAATGTGGTTCCAAGTCCCCGTAGATGTAAGGGGATTCGAAGACCGTTTGTTTGAACATTATTTTTATTTCCTTAAATATTTATAACATACATTTTTGTATTTTTGTACTTCTAAAGTGTCAAAACATCAGACAGTTTGTTCGAACACTATTTATATTTTTAAAATTATTAGAAAAATATATATGATCTCTACACATGAAAAATTTCAAGATGGTTTCTGATTTAGTTTAAAAGTTATGGACCAAAATAAAATGTTATTAGTAATAAATTCTGAACTATACAAAGTAATATGTTTAATTTATTGTCATTTTTAGGGCATTTATATAAAAAATCTTTAAAAGTTTCTTCTTTTCATAGAAAATTTCCAATTGAAATAAAGCGAATTGCTGACAAAAAAGGTTCTATTGAACTTCCACTTTATTTTAGTAATATAAAGATTCAAGGTCAAAAATACATTTACATATTTTATAAAAACATTGTCGATAGTTTAAAAAAATATAAACATAATAAAATATAAAAAAATTATCTGCTTCTCAAACAAAAAATTGACGTTTGTTTGATATAGACTTGTCTCTGGTCTACACTAGAGATTTTTTTATCATAACAAGTAACAACACGTCAGCGGAGCTGCTGCAATTTTTTTGTTTATTCAGCATACATGGGAATACGTAGATAAAATTATATCACTTTTTTTTGGTTCTCGTCATAGTATAATTAGAAAGTATACTCGTAAGATCACTGTTTTACAATTTTTTCATTGATACACCTCGCCTTACTGTCAAATTGTTTTTGTAATCCCATGTAAAATTTTTTCGTGAGTATTTTAGTCTTCCTCTCTTTTATTCTCTCATTTTCTGTTCATGACATTGTGCGCGGTAGTTTTACACTAACAAAATACAAGGAATTGTTGTTTTTGTAGATGTGCGAGTACTTTGTGATTATACTATGAATTATACTATGGTTTAACCCATAGTATAATTACAAAGTACTCGCACATCTACCTTGTATTTTGTTAGTGTAAAACTACCGCGCACAATGTCAAAATGATATGAACAGAAAATGAGAGAATAAATGAGAGGAATAGTAAAATGCTCACGAAAAAAATTTACATATGAATACAAAAACAATTTGACAGTAACGCGAGTTGCGTCGATGAAAAAATTGTAAACAGCTGTTCTTACGAGTATACTTTCTAATTATAATATGAATTATACCATGGTTTAACCTTTAAAATTTGATCTGGCATCCCTCCGGTTTGAACGTTTACTTGTTTGTTTGAAATAATTCCAAATTGGAATGTTTGATGAGTTTATTGTTTTTTTACTTTATGGAGTTAAATATATAAATAATGTGCCGATTTGTATAATTCAAGATACTGTTAATTATTCTGAATAAAATCGAATAGGATAAAACTATTTTTGGCAATGGCAGCACCTAAAATTCGATGTGTCATTTAACTGTCACTTACATTGAAGAGAGAGAAAAACATAACATTACGTCAAAACAACTATATTTTTTCTTTAAGCAGCCAAAAAGGAATTCTACCAACTTTTGTGATTAATTACGAGTGAAAAAGTAGAGGAAATAAATTTTATTGCTAAAAAAAACATAGAAAAATTAATTCTAAACAAAACTGCCTCTTTTTTGTTGTTAAACAATAGGCATTGTGTGAAATAATACTAAAAAAGTGTTCGATTGTTGAGTGAGTAATGGCAGAATCAATAGTCCAAGATTGGCTGACGGATTTTCAACGTATACAGGGTCAACCTTCAGAGGTTAAAGATTTTGCCAATGAACATGACAGTGATTCGGAAATAGCTGAAGCGATTTTTACCATTTTACACGATCGTCATAGGCATGAATCATTAGTTCATGACATTTGCCAACAGTTGTTGGCCTTCTATCGCAGCACGGAAAAATCATTACAAAAGTTCCCATTACAATTTATACCTGTTCTAATCTATACGTACCTGCATGCCGTTGCTGGTGGTGATAAAAAAGGCGTGCGTAGTTTGGAAACATTATTAATCTGCATTTACAATGGAGAAGTTTCTACGGAAGAGGGAGGTGAACGGGTGGTACAATTTCGTATGCCTATTTTGGCACAAGCTTCTGTTTATCATGAAGAAAAAAATTTGCCATTGACGGATCTGCGGCGATGGGAAGAGAATTGCAATCGCGAAGTAAAATGGGGTCCACATCCTCGCATTGAAGCGATAACGGCTCAGAATCGTTTAAG
Organism: Phormia regina; assembly: GCA_001735545.1. Lineage (NCBI taxonomy): Eukaryota > Metazoa > Arthropoda > Insecta > Diptera > Calliphoridae > Phormia > Phormia regina. The sequence continues at coordinate 11,473 of MINK01188136.1, forward strand.
GATAATGACGGCATTATTGTTTTGTTACAATCAACAAGTTAGTTTAACACAAAAATCGGCGCTCATACATTTGTGTCGAGTGGCTTCACAATTGGTGACAGAAGGATTCAATACGAAATCGGGTCATGCTCATAGGATCTCATATGGGTAAGTCATGTTATTGTATATAATAAGGTTAGTAGGACGTTCGATTATATGTACAATATAGATAATTTTTTTTTAAGGAAATAATATATATATATATCATGTTTGATTGAGTTTTAATCGGTTTTCTTTAACTTATGGAGTAAATATATAAATATCTTTGGCAAGCCTTAATATTTTAAAGTTTCATAAAGTGAACGCTGGCGATTGGTTAAATTCAAAAGCAGTTTGTCCAAACGTATAACTGTGAACATCTATCCGATGAAATAAAACGAAATAGATATCAACATCTAATAATAATTTTTGTCGGTACATATAGGTTGAAGAACCACTAAAAAGCATACGTATTATATGTGTCATTATATAGTCTGAACTTTACATGAGATAAGAGTAGAGGAGAAAGAAATCAAAAAACATTAAACGGTCAAAATAAACAAATGCGTATATTATTTGATCTATTATAGCAAGTCCTTTCCACATACAGGCAATTAAACACTTTCTTGTGAGCTAAAAATTTAGCATTTTACTTACGAGTTGAACTATGAGAGTAATGGAGGAAAATAACATATTAATTTGGAGCTAAAAATAGACACATATAGAGAAAAAACTAATTCTGACTATACTTTTTTTTTTTATAATCTTTCCGTCTTCTGTTGTTTGTTAACCAATAGCATTGTGTGAAATACCTAGACTAAACCAAGATGACACATGTTGGAAGATTCTGTAAAAATTGATTGTTGGTTAAGTTGCATGTAAAGGCTGGGATATCAAATATGTTATACATTCTTTTATGAGATTGATATTTTGGTCTGTTTCTAGCACGGATTTTTCGAACGTTATTACAACTATGGCCCATAGGTCGTGTTCAATATCATCTTTATGGGATTTACAAATCACTGATGGTTATAATTTTAGATTTTGCCCTAAAATGGAAATAAGTACAACGTTGATCTCGGAAAGGTCATCACGCATGACAACCATGCTGAGTATTAGTAATCGATAAACAAGTATTATCATTTCGTATTTCGTCATGTAGGAGACGTAATTAATGTGCCTAAAATCATAGCTTTAGTTGAAACATATTGTGACCAAGACAAGTCTATTGGCACATGATATAACATCTATATTGCGGTTGCTCTCTAGCAATCGGCAAAAAATCATGAAGCATCTAAAAGTTAAGTATCCACAAAAATCGTGTTAGGACAAAATTTATACCGCCCTTTGTTATTCTAATTCAAAAAAAATAAATAATCTATATAACGTAAACATGCAATGAAGATTGCGTTTGTAGGTCAACTAAATAAAAAAGGCGGTCGACGTAGTTGATTTTCTTAGTACAACAGTGTGAGTTAATTTAAATAATATATAACAAAATGTATAAAAAATCTGACAATATTTATGATCAGGAGAACAAGTTAAATATCTAAAAACGGAAGAGGAGCATGATTGAACGGGTGGTTAACATTTCCTTTTTCGTTTTAGCACCTAACTTTATGGCACAAGCTATCTAGTTAACAATTGAAGGAAAAAATAAATTCTAGCTCATCTGACCGTGATTACTGACGGCTATGGGAAGAGTAATGCAATCGGGAGCAGCGGAATTTAGTATAAAAAATTGGGTGCTGTACAACATCCTCATGACAATATGAGAAAGCAGATAACGGTCAGAATCGTTAAGGAATATGAACGTTTGGGTCATACATTCGTTTGTTGTCACATCACAAGTACAATAAATTTAGAGATGTTAAATGAAATATTATAAAAAAATGCCGAACCAAGAGGCGAGATTCTGTTCCAATACATCTTCGCTCGTACTGTAGTGTCCATTCACAATCAAATTTAGTGACAAGAAAAAGAGATATCATACGGAATTACGAGGAGCATTTTATTAAACGCTCATAGACGATCACCAATCATGGTTATATAGATAAATAATGTATTGTCTAGGCGTTCGAGATTAAATTGTGTGATAAGAAATTAGGTTAATTTTCTAGGAGGAATAGTTCAGAATCTTATAAAATGAATACTATTTGAGATAAACAAAGAATAATCTTTTCTTCTTTTCTAATAATTTAGCGGAATATTTTACACTAATAAAACTAACATTTATATAAACAAACTTAAAGTATATTATTAAATAAAAATTTCACGGTATAATCCTAGATTTTTATTGTATATAAATAATTATTTTATTTAATACATAAATATTTTAATGATTCAGCATTTTGTATGATAAATTATTGATGATGACAATATAATGTTATTATAGGAAATAAATTAATAATTATATATAATATATTATAATATTATATAATTTAATAAATAAAAATATAATAATTACTATTATTTTACATCAACTATCTATATACTTTAGGTAACAATAATATATAACATTATTAATATATTTTTTTTCTTTTTATTTTACATTAATATTAAGTATAATTAATTAGATAGTATATTTTTATATTTATTTTTATTCAAGAACATAAATTTTACCATTTCCTTTAACTCAATATGAATTATGTAATTGAAGACTTAATGAACGTGTTAACTAGGTTTGAAAAAATAGTTGAATAAGTAATTTAGTGTATCAATGTGTATTTAGAAAATAAAAAATAATAATATGGATTATTAATAATAATAATATATAAAATTATAATAAAATATAAAACGAATAAATAATGATGAAATGGAATGAATGAAAAGAAATAGTGGTCAATCTCACGACTATAGATACACTATAACAATACATAATACAGTATATAACTCATAGTGTTATTTTCACTATCAATAATCAAAGGAGTAAATGAGGGTACCAAATTAATGTAGACTTGTATAATTATAGTGATTTAAAATATAATTAAATTATACATAATATATATCTATGTCAGAATTACATAAAATGAGTTGGATAAAATAGAGTATATGATATTAAATACGAATATGCATTGGAATCTTTTATAATTAATTGTAATTGGAACTAAATGGTCAAATTAATTAACCCAACCATCTCCCAAATATCATTAACCTATGTTCACTAATTCTGAATAAGAGGTCGAATATTGATATTGCGTGAGACCAGCAACCTTTGGTATATCCACAATATGTTGCTTTATTTTACATTTATGCTTTATATCAGGAATGGAATTGTTAGACAGGATCCTCGTTATTCTAAATGCAAAATCAATGAATAAACCAACAAAAAAACAAAAAAACGTGATATCTGCACCAGTGGAAGTAGTTATAAATGGGAGCTGTGGTTAAAATGTGGACCGATCTTCATGTTAAAGAATGCAGGTTTCACCATTATCATAGAATTCCTTGGTGGAATTAGTGCATGCCGAATTTACTAACATGTCGCTCCAAATGATGGATCTTCAATGTGTGGTTATGGGTATCACCTGCTCTGAATTCATAAAATAATATTCCTATTTTAAAGAGGAGTAAGATTCGAAGACCGTTTTGACTGTTGGTTAATGGAGAATTATTCGAGATAAGACTAGCTATCGAGAGAGGGGGTGCTTTGAAAATCGG
>MINK01188136.1:15212-31328 GCA_001735545.1 Phormia regina
TATATATATATATATATATATATATATATATATATATATATATATATTAATCACTCATATTCTATCCTATATATTTGATTGTAGGACCAGCACTTGGTATATTTCAAAATATGTCTTTTATTTTGCTTTCAGGTCAGATCCTTCTCTAATGCCCAAATCAATGATACCACGCATTCCATTATCATCAGCATTCCTTGTGGAATTAGTGCATGCAATTTACTTTGCCATGTTCAATGGGTTTGGTACCGTAGCAATTCAAACGTTGGAAGATATTCATAATAGAGCGTGCTTTGAAATGTACACAGAATTAATTCTAATCACTAGTGCGGTGCGAAACTCTTTGCATGCCAATCCATCAGGTCAACCAAGTGATGGCCCAATGGGTCTGAGTGTAGCTCTAACACCATCCACCAATACTGTAACCACCGCTGTTTCAAAATCAATGATAACAAATGCTTCATTCCGTACGAAAAAATTACCCGATGATATACCCATTCAAGTACAAGACCTAACAATGCCACAGGCGCCGCAACAGCTGGCCAGTGTTACAGAAGAAACTGCCGAACAAACACAAAACGCTAAAGATGCAGGCAAAGAAACAGGGCAGCAGCAACAACAAGGTTCAAGAAACTCCATAATACGACCAAGCATGGAAGGCATCAAAGCCCAAGCTCACAAAGCATTAATAGCAGGTTTCAAGAAATCCAAAGGCAAGGAGAAGGATAAAGACAAGGATGTTAGCGAAGTAACAACAGGTGCTCATCAAACTAATGGCAATGCAGCCAATACAAATAATATAGATAGTAGTACTAAACCACCGCAACGAAAATTAGATAAACATATGCAACGTAATTCTCTTATGCAACTGCAGATGGAGAGCTCATCTGCAGAGTTTGAAAAGAGTCCGGGCCCAGTAAAAGGAAAAACTTATGAATCATTAGACACTATGGAAATGTTACCAATGCAATCGTTATTGACTAACGAAAGCGGTAGTGGTAGTTTCAGCATTGACAGCGATTTGAATGGTGGTGCTCTTGTAACAGGTACAAATGTTAGTAGTGGTTTGGGTGGCGGTGGTGGTGGTGGTAACAACGTTGTGGGAGGCAGTATCGTAGGTGGTTTAACCAATAATAGCAATAATAATAGTACAACAACTACCACCTCTTTAACAAGCAGTGACCTGTTAACTACAAAAAGTTTTGATTCTAGTATTGAACTACCACCACATAGTGCAACGTCCGGTATTGTGGGGGCTAAAACGAATGATACACTTGTGGATTAGTGCTTTTCAAAGGCTTCCAGTGGCCTAGGCTACTTATATTTAACAAAAAAAATCTAATTTCACCTGTTTAGTAATATAACATACGATTACAATTCTTTTTTGAGAATCATTGGTACAAGAAAGACATTATTATATGCAATTTTGTTAATTTTTTTATTTTTGGAAAAGCAGGTGTTTGACATACATATACACACACGTTTTGTTATATTTTTTATTATTTGTGTACAAGTATTTAATTTAAGTTAAAAGCACTTTTTGTTCTAGTGTGCCAATGAATTATAAAGGTATTCTCATACATTATGTATGTGCATTTTATTTAACAAATTTAATATTTAAACTAAAAAGAAAAATAATAATATTACTTGTTGCTAAATTGAGATTGTTGAACTTAAAATATATAAATAACTTAAGAGAACAAACTTATTAAATAATATGTATTGCTAAATATTTGTGTTATAGTTATTTTGTTTTTAATATCTAACTTTATATAAATTTTCTTTGCTTAAACAGTTTGAGTGTGAATGTTTTAATTTTAACTAAATTGTTTATTTTTTTTAAACGTTGTTATTTAGGTGTAATTCTTAAATTTTCTTTTTATAACACATTTTGATTATAAAGAATAATATTACTACCAATTAAATAAAAAATATATATCAAAACATTAATATAAATGCCTCAAAAACATCAATTAATTTTATTTGCTTTTTTTAATCATACACTATTAAAATAGAGATTTTGTGAAACATTATAAAGTATTTTGTTGTTTTTTTTTTTTAATTTTAAAATTATTTAAGACGCAATATTAACCAAAAAATTCTTGTAAAATCTGTAATTATTAATTTTTAAATTATTTTTTATTTACTAAAATACAAACTCTCCATCCCCAGATAATCATTCACAATCATTTAGGTAAGAAGTGGCTATAAAGGATTATTTTATTTTTATAATATATATCTATATTTGTTTATTATCTTGTTATCTCAATAAATAGCTAACATTTCACGAATATCTATGTATTATTTCCTTAATGAAATTAAAATATAAGTTATGCTAATTATAAACAACGCAATATCAGATATATAAATTGTAATTTTTGGTTTGTTTCATTTTTCTTGTCGTATTGTTGTTTATGTTGTAAAAATTGTAAAATCAATTTTTTGTTATTGTGGACAATAAGACTTTAAACTATATAACAAAAAATTGTTTTAAAAATATTTATGGTACACAACGGAAAACAGATGTTGTGAATGAAAGAAAATGATCATGTCCCTTTATCCAGTTGAAATCTGTATTCATGTATATATATATATATATATATATATATATATATATATATATATATATATATATATTCAAATAAATCTAATAAAAATTCAAAGGAAATAGATTTCAATATTTACTTAAATTATATCTCAATTTCATGATGAAATAAAAAAAAAACACTAAAACTATTTATTGCAATGAAAAACAAAAATATTTTGATTAAAATACAACACATTTCATTTATTATAATTTCTTAAATTTACCCTGTAAAAATATTCTGGGAACATCTATACCTTCTTTCACATTCATGGTACGACGATGCACATAACAATTACTAATTATATCAAAACCATTATCTCTAAATAATTTTGCCAACTCCTGCTCGGCAAAGTAATAGCTTCGTGTACCATCTTGGCGCATATAAAAGTTTTCTGCTATTTTGTGACCCGATTTAAATCTCAATTGGGCCATATCATAACGGCCATAATCACGAAAGAGAACAATACCACCTGGTTTTAAAACCATATGTAAATTTTGTATAACTCTGTCGAATTTTTCTGGTGTTATGGCAGATAACACAAAAATCATAGATATTATGTCTATAGTATTTGGTGGTATATGTTCATGTAATGTATCCGTAGTAATGTCACATTGAAATGCTTTAATTTTAGCTTCATCATATTTAGGATTCGAACGTACAAATTCAACGGCACGTGGGGAAAAATCACAAGCATAGAAGTAGTTATTTATCTGTCCCAACGATTCCAGTTCTTCCATTAAGGGGTAAACAAAATTGCCAACACCACAACCAACTTCTAAAAGTTTTCTACAATCTCTTGATGCGTTTATTTCATCATCTTGTATTAGTTCTTGGAATTCTCTTGTTGTCCATCTTCGATCTTTGAAAAATCGTGTTTCATTACGTTTGTAGAATAGATCCCAATGTTTTTGGGCATGAGCTTCCAGTTGACGTGCTTTGAATTCGGGTATTAGTCGTTTGTTTTGTTCTGTTAGCTTTTGCTTTTCATCGTCCGTTAATGATTTCTCAGTGGTGGTAAAAATATCCTGTATTAATAGGCCATTTGACGAATCTTCCATTTTTTGTTTTTAATTATTAAAACTTTTTTAATTTCACGTTGTTAGTGAACTATTTAATTTTTGTTGCGGTTTTTAGAAATCGGTTGCTTTTTGTAAGAAGTTTTTTACGTTTTACAACACTATTATTTGGGAAATAATAACTAGTCGTCTTCACGCAACATGAAATATTTAATATTAACACTAACATCATAGCATAATTATAAAGTATTCGCACATCTACAAAAACAACAACTGCTTGCATTTTGTTAGTGTAAAACTACTCCTCACAATGTCAAAATGATATGAACAGAAAATGAGAGAATAAGTGGTATAAAATGTTCACGAAAAAAATTTACATCGGAATACAACAATTTGACAGTAACGCGAGGTGCGTCGATGAAAAAATTGTAAAACAGCTGTTCTTACGAGTATACTTTCTAATTATACTATGTGAATGAACGTTAATTTTGACATTCTACCATGTTTGTTTCAAAAAACAAAAACAATCCATATAATAAAAAAGGAGGAGTCGCAATAACAAAAATGTAAGAAGACAAATGTAAACATAAACAAAAATTTGACACTTCAAATTACAAAACTCAGGCTGCCATATTGATTTCAAAAATAAAAAAATTCTCAGCTCTTATAATGTAGTTACCTTTTTAACGTACCGTCTATACTAGACTTTTTCTTGTTCTCACATGAACAAAAAGTCGGCTGAGAAATACACGCAATTTTTTCCACTTTGTTTTGAGTAGGAAGAAAATTTGTCGATCAAATCATAATTTTTTGCGCCTCTTCTTTCGCATGCAAAATGACGTCTGATGTCAGACATGGTTGCTCGAACAACGGTGTGTGAACAAGAACAAAACATGAACATGTTGGGTCCACACAGTATAATTAGAAAGTATACTCGTAAGAACAGCTGTTATACAATTTTTTCATTGATACACCTCGCCTTATTGTCAAATTTTTTTGTATTCCCATGTAAAATTTTTTCGTGAGTATTTTAGTCTTCCTCTCTTTTATTCACTCATTTTCTATTCATAGCATTTTGACATTGTGCGCGGTAGGAATTGTTGTTTTTATAGATGTGCGAGTACTTTGTAATTATACTATGGGTCCACACTATCCAAATGCATGTGCGCACAAAATTTTGTTCATTGCTCGAACATGAAAAAATCATGTGTGGACGGCGCGTAAAACAAAATGGAAAAAATTGTGTGCATTTTTCTGCCGACGTTTTGTTCATGTGCGAACAAGAAAAAGGCTAGTATAGAAGGTGCGTTAAGGATAATCATTGTCATTTCGGGGGTTGATTTTAAGTCAATAAAAACGGCGTCCGGATTTGAGACGGTTGGCTTGTAACCGGCTTATTTGCTTTTAAAACAGCTGGCATTTTCCAAATTCTTCGTTGTGATTGCTATTCTGCAAACTGTTGCACATTTTTATTTTGTTTATTAATTCGTGATTTTATTACCAACTTTTTCCAAACACTTTCTATTATTTGTAAACATAAACAATACCAACCAAAAAAGATTTGCCCAATAAATAAGGACTTGCGCTGTAATTAGGAAATAAATATAGCAGTTAAGAGATTTTTTAAAAATTCAAGTCATTGTTAAAAGCAACGTTGGAGCAAGCACCTGAAAACAAGCAGCAAACACTTCTAGTCTATATAGTGGTCTGTATGTATAAAGAAGACCTGACAACATTTACTAATTTCGGCCAAAACACAACTGAAAAAGTAATAAATTGGCTAAACATTTTGTGAAAATAAAAAATATTAAGAATTTAAAGCTTTTCAAACCTTCAGTCAATTTTTTGTTTGAATTGTTATCCTTTTTAAAGCGCACGTTCCCATGGAGGAGTTTAAAACTATTACACCTACCACTTCGGTAGTTAAGATATCTTCATGTTTGGAAAAAATATTTAAGAAAATCGTAGAATGCCGTGAAAAGAATGTAGCCGAACATAATATTAAAGAAATTGAATTTTTAAAATTACAATGCAAAGCGGAAAATGTACAATTAGGACTTATGAGTTGTCAGACATTTGTGCGTTTGGTAGAGCAAGGAACATTGGAGCCCACTACTGTATTAACAATGCTAATATCTATGTTGCCAAATTCCAAGTAAGTACATAGTTACAAGTTTGTATGTATGTAAATTCATAGTATGTAATTTATTTTGTAATTTATTTTTTAACCAAATCAAATAAATTGATATAGAAAAAATTCATAGATTCAAGGATAAAAATCAACATAAATTACATTCACATTTCCTTTTATACACCATTATACTCTAACTCTATATTTCGTTATTAATAGTAGAATACTGCTTTGAAAGTTTTTTTACCAATTTGTTTTCTTTTCCTTATTACTTGTTAGTATTTCCATGTTTTTGTACTTATTCTATTGTGTTTTTTTTTTGCGATTTTCTTCGTGCATTGGCTTATTATTTCTTGTTGTTGTACTTGGGTACTACAACACTAGGTGCTTCCTACTTGGGTCTTGTTTTATAGTCAGAGTTTCCGTTCTTAACTACTTCTCATACCTTGACCAACAATGGTCGTTGGCTTTTCTAACTTAATTGCTTTGTATACCGTCTGTTTTACACCATCAACAGCTAACTATTCAGCCAGCTATGAAAAGTAGGTCATTTAACATAATTAGGGTTTTATCGGTAACGTACTGATTTATGTGTTTATGTGGCTTTCATCTTTAATTTTGTATTAATGAAATTTATAAGTCTGAGGAAAAAAATTAAATGTAGAAATTATTTTGGAGAGCAACGATCTTTTTTATTAAAAATATCTGCAAAAGAATCATACAAAAATAAAAGGCTATTAAAGTGAGAGTTGTATGTATATTAGTGTCCCGTAGACTAAAATTTTGTAGGAACACTCTTCAAACGATGCGTAAAAATTTGCTGAATTTGAGAAAAGTATTTAAATTGATCTTCAGTTCCCAACTAGTGATTAAGTTTCACGGGTCTAGAACATTTCGTAAAAAAGATTGTATTAGTCTTGATAGTATTGAAATGGAAATAGAAAAATTCGTAATTTTAAGCCAATTATAGAAAAAGTTTTTTAAAAAATGTTCGCAAAAATTTTGGTCTATAAATAGTTTTATTAAAAAAATACATAAGAATTTTGCAATTTTGTCCCATTTAAGGATAAAATTAAAAAAAAAAATTGCATTATAGTAAGGGCTGTTGGTATTATTTAATTTTCCAGATTTTTTTAAATTGTTCATCAAAATACCTGAAAAAGTCTTCTTGCTAAAGAAAATCATATTGGAAAAATTTTTAAAATATTTTTTCCATAACCAGCATAAAATTACGAATTTTTTGATATCCATTTCGTTTAAAAAATTAAATTTTTTTTACCAAAATGTATGGGACCCATGAATTTAAAATCGCTGGTAGGGAACTGAATACTAATTTTTAAAAAAAATTTAACGAAATGTATATGTACTTAAGCTATAAAATATGCCATATTTGTGCAATTAGATTACATGGATCCAAAGTAAAAAAAAAAATATAATAATTTAGAATTCAATTTGAAAACTTTTTAGCCTTTTAAATAACGTTAATTATTTTTAATATGTAGATGAGATGTTTAAAAGTTTTGGATTGTCCAGAGGTCTAAATTTCAATTAAAAATTCAAAATTCTATTTGTTTTAATTTTTGTCATAAAAAAAATTTTAAAAATATTGAAATCTCTATACAAAACCAAATTCAAAAGAAAACAAAAATTATGCAAAAAATTGACGAAATTTTCACAAAAAATTGGAACAAAATACACCTACTTCTAATCAAAATTTCACAAAAACATAAAACGATTGCAAAAATACAAACAATACAAAATATAAAACAATTAAATTCCAAATATTAAAGGCAAATTGTACCTAATTTTCGAGAATTTTCGCTTATTTGCAGATTGTGTGTAAAGTTTTGTTATAAGTGGTTTGTTATAAATGCTAATTATGTTGAAAAACTGCTATAATTATTTATTACAAAACAGGAACTTTTTTATCGACTTTGAATAAATAATCAATATGTGATTTTTTCCTATTTATAATATTGTTGATTCTTGCTAAAAACACTCATTATTATGCAATTAGTTATTCGATTTTTTCTATACCTCTTCCTTCAACGCAAACACACTTTATTAACTCTTTAAGAGTTTATAGTCAAGGACTATTGTAAATGAAATTCCTTTGTAAATTATAAAAACTTAGAAGGTCCTTGTGTCTTAAGACACAAGAAAGGGCAATTCAAGTTCAATGTTAAAAACAAAGAAATCGTTAAAATAATGAAAAATATAAGAGAAGTTGAAAAAACAAAAAGGAAACATTTTTTTTCAAATAAAAAATATTTGAATTTAAATGATTTATGGAAAGAGAGAACTCAAGAGACCATAAATTATTCCCTTTCTGTATATTTTATGGTTTAACTTTTTTAGATTTTTATCTTTAGTGATGGTTGTAACAAGTAGTTGTGTTTTGTTTAGTTTGTTCAATTTTTGTTTTATTAGAATTGTTAACAATTTATAAAATATTAAAGAAAGCTTTGTATAAAACTTTTATTTATGTGTAATATAAGAAACAATTAAATTGAGTGGTTAATTGAATCACGCTTATTATAATAATTAAATTTTGTAACATACTTTAATTTTAAGGTCATTTGGAAGTAAATTGACTTGTGTATTTGGTTTTAACAGTTTTTTGTTATATAAATATTTTTATAACTTATTTTCTAATGTATAACAATTGGGCTATATTATTCAAAAGCTACTAATAAAAATATTAGACTGTTGTAAAAAGGACATTAATTAGAGGTCATTTGTTAAGAAAAAATGTCAAATATTGTAAATGGGAAAAAGACATGGAATTCGTTGTATTTCATAGGCAGTATGCTAATTTTTAAAATAACGAGAAAAGGTATTGTTAAAATCATAAGAAGTTGTTCGAAATTTTGTATTAGCATAAAACTGCGTTTTATGTGCAAGTAAAAAACTAATAAATATGCTCTAAAACACACTTTAAAAACATTCTTTGTAAATTTTTAACAAAATTATGCTTTTTATTAAAGTATTATTTCAACGTTATAAAATGAAGCAAAATTGAAATTGATCAATCGCCTCGATATTTGATTCCCCATTTTTTATTGTATAACATAAAAACGTTATTGGTATTATATTTCCTTACCCATCTAATTCTAGATTAGTTCAGCAATTACCATCATGTTTTGATGACAATTTATAGATCATCTACATATGTATCAGTTGTTATTTCTGGTTTATATCTAATGTAATTTTTTCGTGACATTTTTCATATATAACAATGTGTAAACGATCACAAAAATGCTTTTAAAAGTTTTGGTTCGATGTACTTTCCTTAAAAATGTCATAATCTTTAATATTTTTGCTACAAGACAGCGATAGAATGGTATCCATTAAAGTTAATTTTAAAATTTATTATTTTTTAGAAAAAAATGGTATTTCTACCAGAAATCAAAAATAATTATTATTCGTGTAATTTTGTATCAAAATGATTGCATTATATAATTATTGATCTTTGAGTATATATTCTTATAGACTTGAGTATTATGCTTTATTTTCAATTGCCTTTACTTATCATTTAATATGCATTATAATAATATTTTAGTTGATGGAAAATTTGTTTGGGTATATATGTAGAGTATTATGTAATGACTTCTTGTGATTGCTTGGGTTGAGATGTTTTATTCAGGTTATTTGAAATCTGACACTGGATATTGTTGATGTTATCTGCTTCATTATGTTTTACTTGGATTTAATACTTGATTTTTATATGAATCACTATTCATCATGAAGTGCGAAATGAAATTCCTCTCATTAATAACCTCTAAAATAAGAGATATTTTAATTAAATATCACACTAAATTCAAACTTATGTGGATACCGGGCCACGCTGGCATCGAAGGCAACACTTTAGCGGATGAAGCCGCTAAATTTGCAACTTTTGCACCAATATTATCGATATGTACATCCAGCAAAAGGGATATAAAAAACACAATTTTAACAACCATCAAAAAATCTAAAAATGAAGAATGGACACAATACCAACACATTTATAACAACTTCAACCAATATATAACTCCATCAATATACCCCAATAATGCTGAAAGAAGAGATCTACAAAAATACATTAGACTAAGATTAGGAAACACATACATCACACAGCAGCATATATTTAATCCCACTCGCAATCTATGCCATTTGTGCGATAGCAACATAGAACTAAATATTGAACACCTTCTCCTTAACTGTAGTTTTATTAAACAAGCTCAATTACACATTTTTGGAAAATGTGCTTGTAAATTAATTTTATCTTATCTTTCTGGCCGATGTCAATTTGTTGAACTTAGGGCTCAGTGTTGGGCCACTTCTTTACATTTTATATGTGCATATGCACATATATGCATTCTAGATCATTTTTATTTGCTGATGACGTGATGCTTTTGTTTAGTGGTAGTAAAGGAGATTTTAAGTACTCTCTTTTGATATTAATTCTATTCTTGAGCGCCTTTTTTCATGGACTTCTCTAAATTCTCTGTTAATGGAACTGCTATTACCTTTGTTGATAAGTTAAAATGTCTTCGAATTTATATTGACAGATTTTTAACTTTTGGGTGTCATATTGATTATTTACTTTGCGTAGACTCTATTCTATTCTATGTATATATATGTAATTTTAAATTTAATTCAGGTTAACAGCTTTGTAATATATTTATATTGTTTGGCCTTGAAAGGTTTTTGTATTACAATGAATAAAAACTTTGCATCACAATATTAATATTGTTCCTTGTTAAATCCGTATATACCTACATATTAATTTTTTATNNACTCCTCCTTACTTGTGTGAAACATTTATATTTTCAAGATCAAGCCGTTCCCCTCAAATTATCATTCCTAGAATTTGTATGTCATTTTTTGAACAATCTTTCTTAGTTAGAATTTCTAGAATATGGAATATTCTTCCAGTTGAATTAAGAACGTTTTCTTTTGCTTTTTTCTTTAATTTTGCTTTATTCTTTAATAACTTTGCCTCACAATATTAATATTGTTCCTTGTTAAATCCGTATATAACTACATATTAATTTTTTATATTGTATTTATATCCTATAAGAAAAATGTATTCATTATTAATTTTGTACTATTAACCATATATGGCCTATTTCGGCTCGGTTAAATAAAGGTATTATTAAAATAAAAAAAATAAAATAAAATTTTTCATTCTAGTCCCATTCAATATACAACAATAACGGAGGGCATTGTAAGTCTCTTGCTATTGACTTTAAAAAGAAAAGCAGCTTTATTAAAGGATAATGAAAAATTTCAATCGCATTTTGGTCTTAAGACTCAACAACATCCCATGATAACTTTGTTGCAAAATTCTGTTGTTAATATGAACGATGTAGCGAATAAAATGAATGGCATTTGTAATCATCATGATAAACAGTAAGTTTTTGTTTAAGAATAACTTCAATATTCTTATATTTTAATAAATTTCTCATTTACAGGGTCAAAAATCATAGTATTGAATATCTAAGACCAGTATATCTTTATATTCTTTGTAATCCTCAAACTTTGCCCGATTCAAAAACTATTTGGACTGGTCTTTTAACTTTAAGTAAAAACAATCAAGAAGCCAAAGAATTAATGCACGAGATTTTATCCTGGAGTAAAATAACCACTTCACAAAATTGTCTCTTTACGAGTACTTTACTAATAGAAGCTATAGAACATTTTCTAAATCAAAAGGACTTTAAACAATCATTTGAGCTTACAATTTTTCAAATACTAGTCATTAATAATTTGGTGAAATTTGGCATAGATCCTCGACCAAGCTTACACTGTATCCTTAAGGTATTACACTCGACAAAAGACAAAGCTCCAGGCAGTCATTACAATGTCATGTTAATTCTTCTATCGCAAAGTCTTCACTTGCTGAGTCCCAGCTATTTACCAGATCTTTTGCGTATTTTATCTTTTATAGTGGTTCAGGAAAACTGTGGGCATCAATACATTCTGAACATGTGTCTTGATGGTATCATCCAGTGGATGTCTCAGACTGCATTTATACCTGCAGATGGTCTGGCCATAGCCCATCAAATTGTACGTAAAATTTTGGATGTCGTCAAGGGTGCGTTAAAAACTAATACAACGCATACAAAAGATTTTGAACCAGTGACTTTACGTAACTTACATTCTGATATTGCATTAGCATTTGATTTGGCCAATTTAGTCGAATCATTTGATGATTCTGAAAATAAAGATGTTTTTACATTTGTTGATATATTAAATGTTAAAGCCAACACCATGTTTTGTCAACGTTTACATTTATTCCTGAGGGCGTTGTTTCTTTCAAGAGAACCTTCGGTCGATTGTTGGTTTAAGATATATGAAGTTATATTGGATATAATTAAAGTTAATAATAATATTGCCTATGATTTCCTTATGACATATATTTTTAAATTGGCCGGCGAACAAAATCCTGAACTACAAATGGAGTTACTTCGAGGATTGCCGAATTTCGCGGTGTCAAAGGTAAGTATGGCGGGTTTTAAGTTTACTTTAAACTAAACTACAATATGTATGTTTGTATTAATTCGTAATTATTTTTTTAGGATAATATACCCATGATATTAAATACTATACGTAATTTATGTACTGATAATACAACATTTTGCATGGATTTATATTTACGTTTGTGGCGTGTTGAGTCTCGTACATATCCATTTCTAATCAAACTGTTGTCTTTGCCATTTAAAGAAGGTAACACCAAGAAGTGGGAATTTGAAATTGCTAAAACATATACTATACGGGAAATATGCTATGAAAAGTAAGTAATAATATGAATTAATAAAACATTATTGATTGAAAATAAAACAACATAAAAAAGAACTTGAGATAACTTAAAGAACTTACAAAACTTTACAAAATCTTATTAAAGCAAGTAAACTAAAAAAAAAAAAAAATACATTTTCAAATGTAAATATTTAAGTATCTATAATTTTAAAGGCTTGGAAAACCACTAAGCAATTTTGATGTATTGTGGTTCCAGTAGTGCAAATATCATCCAAATTTTAAATTCTATTGTGAGTTTTTATAATTTATGTAAAATTATATATTTTTTAGACATATATGGAGCTGTTTCTTGATGTTTAATACATTTAATGCTATTTGATGAACTTATCATTTTACCAAGATTAGTGTCACAAATATGTCCAAGCCTTTCTGTACCACAATTCAAAATCGTTTAAAAAAGTTTAAATTTTATTTGTAATTTAAAAAAAAAAAAAAAAAACGTTTTTATTAACTTGTTTAGGGATTTTTATTATTCGAAGCTATTTCGGTTCATTCTAATTTTATTTAATTATCATGATCATTTTTAGTGTCGAACAGTAATCTTACTTCATATATACTACTGTCCCACGTTGTTAACGTCGAGTCTATATTAGAGAAATCTGTATCAAGACAAACGTCAAATTTTTGTTCGAGTTGCAGACAATTTTTCATCTCTGTCAATTGTAGGGGGGAACGTATGCCATAATAAACTATGCAAAAAGTACAAACAACAATCAAGATGGCTTTTTTCATTATCAGGATAAAATTGTCAGAGCTCTAGTTCATTTTTTTTTAGATTTCTTCATAAAAACTCATCTATTTTGTAATTTTAGCTGTTTCTATCCTGGTGACGAGGAGTGTATAAGTGATTACAAATACTGCTTCTTTTTGCATTTGCGCCTCTAGCTCCCTTGTAAAATAATATTTTGTGTTTTCATATAAAAATAAATTTTTGGTGACAAATGTAAGTAATCACAGATTTTGGTTAGTTTTGCTCTAGCGCTTCTAGTTTCCTTTTAAAATTAAATTTTATATTTTTACATAAAAAATCGATTTATGGTGAGAAATATGAGTAATCATTGATTTTGATTTACATTGCTCTAGCGCGTCTAGTATCCTTTTAAGATGAAATTTTGTGCTTCCACATAGAAAAATCGATTTTTGATGAGAAATATGAGTGATCACAGATTTTGATTCTTTTTGCACTAACGATTGCAGTTTTCGTTTAAAATTAGATGTTCTCATATAAAAAATCGATTTTTGGTAGGAAATATGAATATGATATCAGTTGTTGATTCCTTTTACTCGAGCTCATAAATTTTTTATTATAAAATACATTACAAAGTATATTTTTTAAGAAATAGAGGTTTTTGATCGTTTATTGTGAAATAAACGTTACAATTGCAGACCAACACAACATGGTTCCGATTTGGTGTCACATCTTTCCGATACATTGAACACTTGTACTGATGAAACCGGCGACTTAGCAACATCGTTAGCTTTAGACGCCATTGTTGCTCTATGCGACAGCCATACCGTTAATATAACGTCCACTTGGCGAGTATTGAGCAATAAGTTTCGTAATGAGAAACGTCCTCGGGCTTTAAAATCTTTGTATCGGTTTTTTGCTCATATTCCCCTACTACAAACTCCCACATTGGAATATGAACAATTAGTAGATGAAGCTTTAGATCAATTATGGACTACAATAAGTCATTCTGATATGGATCCTGAAATGATAAGAGAAGCTTTGTCAGCACTTAAACATTATGAAATTGGAACATTATTGACTTTGAAACATATACCACCACAATTTAGACAAGATTTAAATGTAGCCAGGGAATACACAAGACCAGACGGTCGCGAAGTTATGGATTTGCAACAGGAAATGATACCGGGTGAGGTATGGGTGCAGTTGCTGCAAAAGATTCGACCAGAATGTGGTTCAGCAGCCGCTGATTTAATATCACATCTTATATATGTTGAAATAAATGGTTTTCGAGGTGGACTCTATCGTTTACCTGAGGGACGATCTGAACCCCGTAAACTTCAAGGTCTTTATGTACAAAGTCCTCTTAGGGCGATCATTAGCTATCTGGTAAATCAATCTCGTCATGGTGATCATGTGGCCGAACCAATAGCTGTAACAAATGCCTTGCGGGCCATTTCAAAGAAATTTCCCAAACCTATACCACCTCTAGACTGGAGTTTTCTACATAGTTTCTTCCACTTATCTTTCGAAACTAGAAAATATTGCATATTAATTGCAAAAAATCAATTGTTACATTCTGGTACAGCCCGACGTTTATTAGAGAATTTTCTAGCAGAATTCGAACCAAATTGTTTCGAAGAAGATTTATTATTACTATTCTCCTTACTGCCGGAAATATCGAATGGTGTTAGTTTGACTATAATGAAAACGTTTGCTGAAAAGGTGGCTGTGTATTGTTTCAAAGAATCTCAATTAGCAGGTTTCAATGAGGGTTGCTTGTTCGAGAAATTCATGGATAGTGTGAAATATATATTCACTGGAAAATGTGAAGTGCCGGAAGTTTTGGACATTTTTACTTTAATTGTAGAACGTTACATGGACTCCATGGATGTTGATTCACGACTATTTGAGCGTTATACTGAAGTGGTGGGTGTGTTACCACAAAATGCCATAGAAGGTTTAACAACGCCGGCAAATTGGTGGGAAACTCCAATAGGAAAATTAAAAAAAGCCACCATTATAAGATCGTATTTGGTGCTGTACAATACCCAATTGAATAATCCGCTCAAATGGTTAAATCCTATTATAGATGCCTACGCCACTCGTAAAGAAGAACACTTATTTTTCTTCCGACATTTATCTTCCACTCTATATGCGTTTAATAATGACGAACAATCGTGTAATTGGATTATGGAAATGTTTATACAAATACAGGCTCTATTGGCCGAATCATCTAATAAGGAAAAACTAGATAAAGTTTTGTATCTGTTGGATATATTCATATTGTCAGTAGATGTTTTGTCAGGCTGTGCCGTGTTATTGGGTAATTTGGATACTGTGGCCACCCAGCGTTCGGAAAGAAATCAAATATTTCCCGAAAGTTTACAATTCTTATGTGATCATGTCTTTTGGAAAGATCAGGAAGCAAAGGTAAATTTTACGTAACTTTAAGAAATATTTTACGGATTTGTTAATACTTTTTCTTTTATAGATCTATGAGTTCCTTTACAACCTTTATAAAAACAATGCCATACCTGACGAGTACTCTCGCATTTTTAAAGACTCCATAATTTGTTCTCGTAATAAACCTTATTTTGATGCAAAAGGCATTTGGACAAAATATGTGGGCATGCGCAAATAAAAATATATCCATTTAGAGTTATTTAAAATTTGTTGCTAATAATTTTTAATTTATTAAAAAGTTACATATTAGTTTTACGAACACCTTAACAAAAATGCTTTCTTTATTTTTATTTTATAAGAAATTAATATTAGAAGATGAAAACATGTTGTATAACGATTTAAAACAATTTATTGTTTTTATTAATTTTATATATATATATATATATATATATATATATATATATATATATATATATATATATA
>MINK01188137.1:6208-17505 GCA_001735545.1 Phormia regina
CATTATAAATAAGAAAAATGTCGTCATCCAAAAGAA
This sequence comes from Phormia regina, assembly GCA_001735545.1. Classification (NCBI taxonomy): domain Eukaryota; kingdom Metazoa; phylum Arthropoda; class Insecta; order Diptera; family Calliphoridae; genus Phormia; species Phormia regina. Next base: position 6,245 of record MINK01188137.1, read on the forward strand.
AGAAAATCGCTAAAATGAAAAAATATTTAAGATTATAAAATTAAAGAAACAATTTTAAAATAAAAAAATAAAAAAAGTCATCAAATAAAGAAAGACATAATGAAGAAAAGTTCAATCACATAATGTAAGAAATTAAAACATTTCGCTAAAAATCAAAATAAAAAAAAAAAAAAAAAAAAAAAAAAAAAAAAAAAAAAAAAAAAAAAAAATAAATAAATTCAAAATCTCAAAAAAACGACAAAGACAAACTATTTAAAAAGGTAAATATATTTAATATTAAATATTAAAAAACTAAAACGCCACCAAAAATTAAAAATCTCTACAATGAAAAAAAAAAAATCGCAGAAATAAAAAGCGGCAAAAAACAGAGTTAAAAATATTATTAAATAAAAAACATCGATAGCGAGCAAAAAATTATAATTTTAATAAATAAATAAGTAGAAAAAATTAAAAAAATAAAAAATAGCAGAATTGACAAAAGCGAAAAGCGAATACATTGAAAAAGAAAAACACGTAATAATTTTCAAAATAAAAAAAAAATATTTAAGCAATAAGTGTTAATAAAGAATATCAAAAATAATAAAAACCACCAAAATGAAAAAATCGCTAAAATGAACAAATATTATAAATTTTTTTAAATAGCAAAAATCTAAAAAATTAAATCATAAAAGCAGCGCAAAATCAAAAGAAGAATAAATGACACTCACAAAAACAAGAGAAAATAATAAATAAATTTAAATTTTACAAAACAAAAGATGCTCAACCGAAACAAATAATCGCTAAAATAACAAAAGTCTTAAAAACATAAAAACAAACATCAATAAGAGTGAATGTTTTATTCGGCTATGCCGAATCTATATACCCTCAAAGAAAAATATGAAATGAAACTATAACGGACATCCTGTGTTTCTAATATGGGAAGTGGGCGCTAAAGTAGACTGACCCCTTCCAATTTTTGTTTTCGAGTTTACATTGGTCCTTGAGTTTAAAACTACAACGGACACCTTGTGTTTTAAGGATTTTGCCCATATTTTTTCGAGCCCTATCCTGCTTTCAAAAGATTGACAAACATCTACAAATGGTATCTCTAAAAAACTGAAAAATTTAAGAGTCTTAAAATACAAAATTGTAGTACAGCTTTTATAGCGGCATTCTGCTTAGCCACGATGGTTCAATTTCCAATTTCTTTCAATATCAATTTTATAAAAAAAAAAAAATATCATCCTTTGCTTAATAAATTTCTCTCTGTGTAATTTCCCATTGTTTCTAAATTAAACTCATAAAAAAATTGTCATTTCAAAGACCAAAGTATAATTTTTATTTTTATGGCGACAAAAACATGAAAATAATCACAACTAAATTTAACACATATGAGCCCATAAAACTATCACTATGGTGAACATAAAATCATAGAGAATAAACTACATACATACAAACAAACTTAAATATAAATTATTTATCATTTGCGTCATCTTCTTTCTTTATGTTGTCAGCTCATACTTATTTTATCTACTAACAACTAAATATATTTATTCATATTTTCATTGTAACCCAACTAAAGTTATTAACAGAATTTGTAAGATTTTCTATTTAATAGCCTAATATAGAAAAAGACAATGAGAGCGAGGGAGAGAGAGAGATAGAGTAAGTTAAATATAGTGTCCTGTGGATTTTATCTTTTCATTGCTTTTAATCCTGGTAATAAAAAAGGGGTTATTTAATGTTTAATATTTAATGTTTTTTTTCTGTTTTATTTTTCTTTTCTACTTTCTCTCATGACCCAGTGACATGACATGTATTTGCTAAGAAATGTATATGTGTTGTGAGTAAGATTGTATATGTGTTTAACAATGAATATAATCATGAGCTGTTTAATAATAATCTTTTATTTGTCATGCTTGTATTCTGCAACTGAAATAAAGTCTCTTGTTGATTTAAGAAATCTTTAAATATTTCAAAGTCAGTGTGAATTATCTTTTAATGCATGAAATACACTTTAAGACCTTAATTAAATATAAATGATAATAAAGTATTTAAATCATTTAAAGTTTATTTAAAAATGTTAAATAACATTTATAAGTATTTTTGTTAAAAAAGAAATTATGAGAAAATTAAAAAGAAACTTTAAATATATCGCTTTAACTGGAAATATGATTGATATTCCTGATTAAAAAATAAGCCTAAAGCTAGGCAATGTTTTTTCCACTTTAAGTTAAATTAATCTTATGGTTAGTTAAAATTCTTTAAAATATCAGGCAATTGTTAAGGATGTTTCTTTTGTTTATATTTTTTTTTTAGCTTAAAGCCTTTTAAACTAAAAGCAAATTTATATTCATAGCCTAAGCAAAAGAGAATTTAGTGTTTAATGTAGAAAAAGGTGTAAATATTGTGTAAAAGTTTAATGCTGTTTTCATGTTGCGCTTTGCCTAAGGCCAAAAAACAAAAAATAAAATACAAAAAAAAAAAAAAACATTTGTCATTTTATTTACTTGTTCTTCTTTAGAGCTCCCATTGGCTTATGCAGGTTAAAAACTCATTCAATACTTGGGCTGTTGAATAGTTTTTCATTTATGCAAAAGGTGAAATACAAATAGCCTTAAGTTTTAATATACCAAAGCTATAATCTGGGAAGGTATGCCAAGGTTCCGCTGCAGAAATTTTTAATTAAAAAAATATCATTTTGATTAACCGATTTTTATTAGAGGAAAATAAGTGCCAGTCAAAATATTCTTAAATATATTTATTGTTTTTATTGAAAAATAAAATAAAAAATGAGTCGGTTATGTCGAGTATTTTATATCCTTCACAATCTTAACCACAATAATTAAATTTTCGCCTTAAAGCCTTCACACTTTCACATTTATAAATTTAAATTTTTTAAAACTGAGAAAATTTGAAACAAATCCATAATGCGTTCTGCCTGATATATCAATTATTATTGAACCAATTTATTAAATTTTTCAATTCAGAAAAAAATGTCTGAGCCTTCTTTTCCTAGTCCCTAGTATATACAGAGGCTGCAGCAACTGGAAAACTGATTCTGAAATCCATTTTTAGCATATCTGCTCTATTTTTAAATCGATCTTGCTGAATTTCAATTGGAAAATTCTCGAAATGTTTTCCGATCATATGATATATATATTATATATGGCAGTTATCCCTGAACTTCATAAACGTCATTTCAACCGACACACATACGTCTAAGCAAGGTCCTATCATCATCATTTCTTCCAAAAATCACATAAATATCAAATTTTTTGCTCTCCCACTATATTTCTAAAAATTACAAACGGAATGACATAAACCCTTTATATAAAACTTATATAAAACCTTTACACCTCTGGTAAAAAATATATAAAAAATCTCTAGAATTAAGGGTTAAAGAACTTTAGCTTATGGGTATCTTCTCCCCTTTTTTCTATTAGATTTTAACTGACTTTATTTTAAGTACATTTCCATTTAAGCTAAGCCAGACAAAGTTATTTATATTATCTAAAGAGAAAATGTGTCCTGTTTTCTTTTTCTCTTTTGAAATGGGGCAGACTTTTTTGTTTAATGTTCTAAATCTTAAAATAAGTAGGAATTAGCAATTGAGGTTGATTGAAAAAATGAATTTATTAAAAATAAAGTAAATCACAACAACATTATGGAAATATTTAAATTATGTATATGATTTAAATAAAATTCTAAAGAAATAATCAACATAAGTACCTTATAAAAAAAAAAAATAAAGAACTCTTAATCCTTTGCTTATAGTTTAAACAGTTTGTTGTATAAGCTAAATAAAAATTTAAAAAAATCAGTCGAAAGTATTGGGATACATATATAAAAAAGTCGACCAAGAACATGCAAAATTGAGGTACTTAAATATTCAAACGCAAGTAAACCGAAAACTAGATAAATATCAGACCTACAAGAATGTATAAAAATATTTAAAATCAGACTAGAAGCAAAAATTTTACAAACAATTAAAAATAGCTTGAAAATGTCCAAATTTTAGTCTCCTTAATGCCGTCCCTTAGGGGTCAGTTGAGTACCCCTCTCAATCTTAACACTCCTCAAATTTTACGAAAATCCAACTAGCCGATTAAAAGTTATAGATTTATTTCCAAAAATTTTCGATTCTGTCCCATTGTGTATTGTAGTTTTGTGGTCATCTCTACGGAGTTGCACACAGTAGCCCTAAGAAGAAGAAAATAAGAAGAATGTATATAGGTACATCATTTGTTAGATAGCTGATGCTTTTATAGCACTGTGTGCTAGTCATTCTTACACATGAAAAAAAAAATTGTAAATGCTCAAAACTAGAAACCTATGTAATAAAAAAGGACATCAAATTTCCTATAAAGGATTTAAAATTTTCAAAGAATACAAAAAAATAAAAAAATTACTAAAACTATATGAACCCAATATGGGTGTCAAATAAATGCTAAGAGTCCTTGCAATATACTAATATTTTTTTATATAAATATTAAAGCAAAAAAATATAAAAATTATACTTTTTTAAGTGTTAAAAAAAATTGATTTCCTGGAGAAAAGCTACGTAAACAGCTTTCTTACGTATGAGCTCTAGTTTGATATGTTTATGAATTTTTTCATATGTTAAAGATTTTTTTTTAGAAATTGCCATAGAGTGTAGGCGAACGATCGTTTCACAGTGGGGCCAAACGTTTTTTTGTAATAAATCTGTGTCTCTAAACTACTGCTCGAATCGAATTAAAATGTATAGAAGAAATGCAAAATAATACCTAAGCTTTTAGAAAAAATTTGTTATAGTAACGTGGTGTTAACATTAAATAAGCTATAGGGTGTTAAATTTGACATTCTCGATGATGTAAAACTTTAAAAAATTACAACTTCTACAAATAAAGTATGATTTTATTGACAATAAAGGAAAATTAAGCTTATCTGGTACAGGTAAATATATATATTTTGTTTTTCTTGTCAGGCACTTTACAAAAATATAAAAATCTTTGAAATCGAATTTAATTTGTAGAAGTTGCGATTTTTTAAACTTTTATATACTCGAGATAGTCAATTTTGACACCCTGTAGCTTATTTGGTTAATCACAGGGTGACTACAACTCTTTCATACATTTCAATACCATTCGAGCATTAAGAGATACAGATTTATTACCAAATAATTTATATTTAGCTCCATTGTGGTCCATCCGCCTATTCATCACTATCTAATTGCTCGAAAATTGTACTAAAATTTAGGAGTTTATATCAGTATTTAATATTTACATTAAGTTTTATATTAATTGAAAAGTTAGAAAACTTATTTTAAATTTTCCAATTAGAATCCTATATTTTTATACTCTATAAAGATATGACTTAAAATTTTCATAACAGACGTTCAGCATATTTTAAGTTTTATATCATGAAAGTTAAAAATTTTCAAAAAAAAAAAAGAAAAATATATATATTTGGACAAATTTTATTATAAAAATATTTAAAGAAAATGATAGTTAAGTGCCTAAGGTTGATAGTATAATTTTACATTTAAAAGATTTCTTATGTTAAAAAAAATCTCTGTCTTCCAAAAAACTTTGACAGCTCCATACAAGTTATAACATCGCCGATCTCTTATATCTGCTCTAAATACCATTAAAGGTTTCTAGCGAAAGTTTTAGAAAGAAATATATATTAAATTTAAAAGCTTGAAAACGGTTGTTTATAAAGTTTTCATGTTTCCTTTTTTTTATTTCTTGTTTAATTAATAATATACTGCAGATCATAGAAAATATAATTTTTATTCTTCTTAACACTATTTATGAATTTGTAGACCTTTTTCGGAAACCTTGTTCATTTGAGATTTGATAGTTTTTCAGTCACTTTTTTGGAACAGTGTGTCGATCTCCTTTTAAAATCTTAAATATTTTGAAACACCCCTTTGGCCCCCTTCAATTTTCTTTTCACAAAACTCCAATATCTCTTCACTCATCTTAGTTTCAGATAATTTAGAGGATTGACCTCTCTTGGTACAAAAACTATGTAATTGTTTTGGCACCACTTCAGAGCATTCTTACGTAGTACAGAATACCAAATCTGACCAAAAATATGTAGACCCATTGTATTCTCTTATGAAAGGAAAAATATTTCTTATCCTATTTAATAATATTGGAAACAGTTTGACCACCACATTTACTTCTTTGGTCAATTATTTACAAGATCAATTTGGATTTTTTTGAAACTATTTATTAATGTAAAAAAAGCATGTACTTCTTTTTTGTCACTCATTTTGATCAAACTTATGATAAATCAATTAAAAATAATAATTGACATATTTTTCAAAGATCAAAAAAAATATATTGCTTCGGAAAAAAGTTTTGAGGCAAAACATGTGTAAGGATTATTTCCATCGCACTCTTTTTTGTAATTCCTCACTTTTGCTATTAAAACAGATCTAAAAATTACTGACAAACAAAACTTTTGACACTCCTAGACTTAATACTATCCCATATCCTTTTTTCATACCTCTTTCGTCCCCAATTCCTTGTAATAATATTGAAAAATCTTATAGGTAATTAATATTATTTAAATAATAACAATCATACGCACCATTACCTTTTAAACACTTTATATTTCAACACTCCTTTATAAATTTCCTTTTACCAACAATTAATACCAACTAAATTCAAAACTTAAATAAATAAATCCCTTAATAAAAAGCTTGTATAACAACCACAATCTATTTATAAATACTTTTCTTAAAACTAGAGCTTAAAATAATAAATAACAACAAAAATAAACAAATTAAGTAGGAAACAAAATTAAAAGACTCTATTGTTGTTGTTGTTGTAGTTGTTTAACAAGGCTTTATAATTATAATTTGAAATTTAAATAATAAATTACTACACACACACACATACACAAACACATAATCACCCAACATAAACTATAGCGACACCAACTTCTTTGGCCTTCAGCCGCTCTCTCTCTCTTTAATTAACTCGATTAAAAGCAGAGTTATTTTTTCGTCTTTTATATTAATAAAATAATAAACGTTAAACTAAAAACTTGAAAGTGGAATAAGTAACAACAACATGGATAAGTAAAACAAGAATAAAAAAAGAAACTATAAACAAAAAAGGCTTAAATAATTAATAACTATGGATAAAAATGGCTTATAATTATATAAAGTAAGATAAGGTGGTAGTGGGGGTATAGGACAAAAAGGAAATTTTAATTTTACTTACACCTTATTTTTATTATATATAGTTATGAATTTTCTTGTTAATAAATATCCTTTAGAAATAAACTCAAACACTTTATTTTCCTTTTTTTTATTCCTTATTATTTGCTTCTTTAGGTTTAGCAACAAGTAAAACAAGTATTAATTACAAAAATACTTTTAGATTTCAATAAACTTATTTGATTTAAATAGAAACCCACTCACCCATTAGGTGAGAGTGTGAATGTATAGGTAGGTGTATTTTGAAACTTTAGTTTTATTCAATACATTGACATTAAATGAATCAAGGTGTTAAGGTTGTTAATTTCTTCTTGTTGTTTTTTTCTTTTCTTTTCATTACTTTTAGTCTCAGGATACGGAAGTAAAAGAGTTACTTTGACACTCACCCACACTTTGTCAGGAATAGTTGTAAATATAGCAATCTTTGTTAAATGAAGGTATAGAGAAGTTTGTTAACATTTATACACACACAGTCAGACACACGCTATCCAACATTAAAGTTGCTACACTGAACACTGATTACACTGTAACAGTGTAAATAAATATAAAATGGAATTTAAGTGTAAATAAACTGAAACAAATGAATATTGTCTGATGAACACACATATACATATATACCTGAACAAAATGGTTGGTGGAAAAGACAGTGGGATGAGTGACAGGAGAAAATTGTATAAAATTGGTGAGTGGATTTTTTTTTTTAATTTTATTTAAAATTTACAATGATTTGTCCTTTTTATCTACGTGCCCAATATGACGCCTATAATAAGGTCATTTTAATTAAACGAATAAAAATTATTCGAATAAAAATTCTCTATAGAAAGTTAAACATCATCTACAGAAAATTAAACGAATAAGAATCGTCTGTAGAAAATTAATCAAAAAAATCGTCCAATGAAAATTATATAAAATCTATAGAAAATTAAGCGAATAAAAAATCGAATCAACATTTTCTATAAACAATTATTCGAAAAAAATCGTCTATAGGAAATTAAATGAATAAGTGTCGTAAACGAATTAAAATCGTCTATAAAAAAGTAATAGAATAAAAATCGTCTTTAACAAATTAATCGAATAAAATTTTTCTATAGAAAATCATTCGAATAGAAACTGTTTACAGAAAATTAATCGAATAAAAACTGTCTACAGAAAATTTATTGAATAAAAAATTGTTTATAGAAAATTAATCGAATTGAAATTTTTAGAAAATATATTGAATAAAAATAAAAAAATTAATCGATTAAAAACTGTCTACAGAAAATTAATCGAATAAAAACCGTCCACAGTAATTTTATTGAATAAAAAATCTAATGTAGAAAATTAATCGAATAGAAAAATTTAATATAGAAAATTAATCGAATAAAAAATTTTCTATGGAAAATGGAATAAAAAAATCTATAGAAAATTAATGAAATAGACAAATTTTCAATTGAACATTAATCTAACTGAAACATTTTCTATAGAAAAATTATTCGAATAGAAACATTTGCGATAGGAAATTAATCGAATAGAAACATTTGCGATAGAAAATTAATCGAATAGAATGTATACAAATTGACTAATGTTCTACAAAAAATTATTCGAATAGACAAATTATTATTCGAATAGAAACATTTTATATAGAAAATTACTCAAATAAAAACATTTTTATAGGAGAATAATTGAATAAAAACATTTTCTATAGAAAATTAATCGAATGGTAAAATTTTCTATAGGAAATGAATTGAATAAAATAATCAAATAGAATTTTTATTAAAATTTTCTATAGCAAAATAATCGAATAAAAAATATTGACAATGAAAATTTTTAACAAAGTTTTTTGCAAAAATTTAATAGAAAAAAAATTAAGGCAGCAAAATTTTTGTTTTGAAAAATTTATCAAATAAAACTTTTCAGAAAAAAGTTAATCGAATACAAATTTTGTTGAAATAATTTATCGCATAAAAATTGTCGATAGAAAATTATTTGAATGAAAATTTTCTTTATAAAATTATTCTAATGCAAGTTCTACAGGAAAATTAATAGTAAATTCTTTGAAAGTTAATCGAATAAAAATTGCCTGTAAAAAATAGTCGAATAAAAGTTTTCTTTAAAAAAGAAATAGAAAAAAATTGTGCTGCGAATTAAAATTTTATATAAAAAATTAATCAAATAAAATTTTCTATTTATAAAAAATAATTGAATAAACATTTTCTGTAGGAAGTTAATCTAATAAAAATGTCTTTGAAAATTATTCGAATAAAAATTTCCTTGAGATAATTTTTGAAATAAAAATTGTTTTAGCAAATATAAATTAATAAAAATATATAAAAAATTAATTGAATAAATATTTCATATAGAAATCGAATAAAAATTTTCTATAGAAAATTAATCGAATAAAAATTTTAAATATAAAAAATTTTTCTTTAAAAATTGAATTGAAAATATTAGCCCTTAATGTTAATTAAATAAAAAACAAAATATACATTAGAAAAATCATAATTTTTTTTGTCTAAAAGAAAAAAAATCGATTCTAAAGGAACTTGCCCTATAATGGTTAAATTGGGATAAACTGTTCACAAAATTATACTGGAAATTTTTATACCAACCATTCTAAAGATGATTTTGTTATTCCGTGTGTGTGTAACATGTCGAAATAATCATTTAAGTACCCATAAAGTATAGTTTATGGGTCCTGGTTCGCTTCTGAGTGGATCTAACTATATCCGTTTGTTGAAAGCAGAACAAAATGTGACCCAAATATTTATTTGTTTGGTATTGAAGTTATGGACAAAATTCTAGATTCCGTTGTACCTTCAATTTACGATAACGAAATTGTGCGGATAGTTTTAGGGTCGATATTAATTTTCATGACTGCTAACTCAAGACAAGTAACAGTATACAATAATGTAAAATATTATGTCAAGACATATAGTAATTTCCAATCTTTGCCCACTGTTTGTAAACAATATCACCCACGTCCATAAACTGTATAAAGGGACACATAATAGAAAATACTTGCACACATCTAATAACAAAAGATGAAAAGTGTCTTGGTATATATGTATGTATATGTATCTATGTATGTATAAACAAGGAAGAACAACAAGGACATAGCATTTATTCGTAGTTTATAAAGTTTTATAGGGTACATTTAGAGTACATAAACAAAAGGACTACAACAGGCCATAGAAAATGTATTTAATGTGTAGACCTTCTCCTGTTGTCATTATTCTTGATGATGTTGTCCTGAAACACACAAGGATGGATAAGTTTAAATGTAATGTAAACATAACATAAACAGTAACAACAATATAAAGAATGTAGAGGAAAAAAATCAAACATACTTTTTTGTGTATGTGTGTGTGTTTTTTTTTTTTTTTCTTTTATAGTTATATAGAACATAACATCCTGTTAAAATGGGAACAATGAAAATAAGAAGAAAGAAAAAAAAATCAAAAGATTTGTGACAGTTTCCGGTATGAAACAAATACACACACTAACATTCTTGTAATACATACAAATATGCAGTTATCTATACACTAACATATACATGCATACACATGTCAATAGAAAGTCTTATTTGTATAACCAAATAGTCTTTTAATAAAATCTAATAGAGTGAATTCTCATGTGTGAATAGATATGAATGCATGTGTTATTATCAAAGTATAAAAGTGTGTAAAACATATACACATACATACAAACTGACTGATTTAACAAGAGTAAGAAACAAAAAAGAAAAAAATGCAATAAAACTAATATAGAATGTTAGAACTTTTTGCAACATTATTAAACTTTGTTTTTTCTTGTTTCTTTTAGTCCTTTTACCTCCCACTTTGCAGTTTCGTTACAAACTCCATAGATCCATGGCAATAATATTGAAGACAATTTTGTTGTTTTGGGGCCAATAATAAACTTTCTTTCTTTCTTTCATTCACACTCACTCACACCCTATGTTCTTCCTTTTTCATGTTGTAAAGACATTTGATTTACATACATAGATCTCTTGGACATACATACTTTATAGCTTGTTATAGACATGAGATTATTTGAAATATCTTAGATTGTATTTTAAGGAGTA
>MINK01188138.1:0-19006 GCA_001735545.1 Phormia regina
GGGGGGGGGGGGGCAAAGGGAAACTTCCCTCCCCAAAATGAAATGAAAAATCTTAATGCAAATATTGTACCAAATCATAAAATTTTAGGAAATATTTTCATCCCACAAAGCATGCGCTATAAGTATACTTTCAAGTAAAAGTTAATATTGGAAAAATTACTTTTTTATAAAAAAACGTACCTTTATTTAAAACAAATTTGTTTTAAACTATTAAATATATTTTTAAATAAAAATTACCCTTAAATAAATAATATAACGTACCAATAAAAAGTACTTTTTGATCAAAAAAGGGTACTTTTAGATAAAAAAATACGTTCTTATATAAAAAAGCTCATTCAAAAACATTTTTTCTTAAATTAATTTTATTTATAAAAATGTAGACTAAATGGAATTCCGCTAGAGTATATTTTTTATATCTCGAGATCGGTATGCACGATTTATATAAATAATACACCAAAATATGTAAAAGAACATTGGCTTAAAGTCGCTTTACTATCAAATTTTTATCCGCTCAATAGTTTAGGAGATATTTCGAAAAAAATGTCGGAAAATTTTTTTCATGCAAGATTTATTTTTTTACTATTTTTTTTATGAAAGCATCAAAAATATTAAAATTTATTACCTTTATCTCAAAGCCACATATTGTAAAAATTGATGGACACATTTTGATTGGATGCACATTTAAGTTTGGATACCCATGCATATCTATAGCTACACTAGAGGACAAACAAAAATTTTTTTCATCTTAAATTAAAAAAAAATATATAGGTAGGAATTCGACTTGCTAAATAAGAATCAGCTTTTACTTTTTTTCTATCACGCTTTGGTTTTTTTATGGGCATGACTAATATGACCACGACTTTGTGCTGTCACAGTAGTATAACTTGAGAACGGCTTGTCCAATTAAGATAAATTGAACTTTTATATATATTGACCTAAATTGTCTTTGAGCTAAATTTATATAATTTTTTGTTCAGTTAATACGGAAATATTAACTGAACAATTTTAATAATAATTTTAAAATTTATATATTTGCAAAGTGGTGAAATTCATTCCAGCTTTTCGTCTTTGGGGCATTTTTTGTTGTTGACCAGTGTTATATAAGAAACGAAAATTTTTATATAAAATTTTTGTTTCTAACTAAAAAAGTAAATTTAATATAAAAAGTCTTTTAAAAAAATAACATTTTGAAAAAAGTAGCTTTTTATGAAAAAGTACATTTTTTATGATAAAATATCTTTTCATGAAAATGTTCCTTTATATGAAAAAGTACCTTTTTTATATGAAAAAGCACCTTTTTATGAAAAAAGTACTTTTTGTTCTCTAAATGTTATTTAATATAAAAGTACATATTAAACAAATAACAATTCCCCTCTCAAATAGTTCTTTTCAATAAACATTTAAACTTTTGCTCATCTCTATTAACTTTTTACTCTCATGTGTATGTGTGTGTATATATATGTGTATTTGGAATGAAATTACTAATAGAATCCATAAAACTTATATTTTCGCTAAATTAAACTACAAATCAATAATAACAATAATAAAAGATGAAATTATCCAAAAGTCATTCATTCATACATTCATTCATTTATTCATTCATTTACTAAATGCCTGTTGAATCTTTTAACTCTTTCTCCCCCCTTAAAATCTACAAGTTATTTTAGAACTTTCTATAAGGCTTCATTAGTTTTATAACTATGAATGAGTATTATATATATGTTATGTTTAAAAAAAAAGATATTTAAGAAAAATATTTAATCTTCTCTTTAGTAAAAAAGAAAAGGCTACAGTAAAAGTCAAAAGATTCTTAAGAAAATGTTTGAGATATTTATAAATTTTAAAGGAAAATTTTTGTATTAAAAACAAATAAATTAAATGATCTGGATTATAATAATTAAATATAAAAATAAGTATTTAAATATTTCTGAAAGGAATAAACAATTAAAGTTAAATTCGTTGATTTTATAGCTTTTTAATAGGGTAAATTCAATTATGTTTTTATTAAATATTGAAAGTAATGTTAATATCTTACACTATCATAAATGGAAATGCTATTATTAAGCCATTTTAATATACATTATTTAGTTTAAATACATCTCTCGAATTAGCTTAATGATGTCTGTCCATCTGTCCGTCCAGGTTAATAAAAATGCATGTTGTAACTTGATTGCAAGTGTTATATGGATGGACGGAATGACGGACATGTTTAAATGAAATCAGATAGTATTTTGAGGACAATTTTTAATGTAGATGTTAAAAAATTTATTTGTACATTAAATATATTAAACTAAATATAAAATAAACTTTTTCTAAATTGATTTAATGAAGTCCGCTCAATTGTTCGTCTATGTAAAAAAATAATAACTTTAGGTTTTATCAAGAGACTTATATAAAACAATTGAAAAAATTATTAGGTATCAGTTTTTAATATGTAGGTTAAAAAATGATTTGTGCATTCAATATTTGCAGTTAAATGTATAATAAAATATTCTGAGATAATTTAATGATGTCTGTCCATCTGTCTGTCTATGTAAATAAAATTACAACTTTGGTTTTATTAAAATTGTTATAAGAATGGACAAAATGGACCTGGTTAAATCAATTCAGAAGTAATGATGTCCGTCCATCTGTCCGTCCATATAAATAAAATTACAACTTGGTGGTTTTATTAAAAGATTTATATGGATGGACAGACTGACGGACATGGTTAAATAAATTCATAAAATAATTAGGAGTCATCCGTGCATTAAGAATATTAGTTTAAATATTTAATAAACAATTTTGAAGTCATATTATTTATGTCTGTCCATCTGTCCGTCCGTCCATGTTAACAAAATTGCAACTTGTGTTAAAAGTAATGAATGATGGACATGGTTAAATCAATTTTCTAATAGCCTTCGTTATTTTTAAAAGGCCTCGTTATTGTATATTATTATAGCATAATATATAAAAATTCTTCAACACTTGACAGGATATGAACAATATCTTTTTCAAGCATTTTTATATTATTATTATTAATAAGTTACGTAGGCAGTTGTTTTATTTGGCCATAAAACTAAAACAAAAATATAAAAATTTATATATTTTTCATTCTCTTAAGTAACGCCTACAATAAGTATCCTTTAACAAACAAACTTTATAAAATAACTTCTACAAAACTGCAGGGTTTTATTATAAGAGGGCTTCATTATCGTTTTATTAATATTGATGATGTTACACAAAGTCCTAACAAAAAAAACTTAAATAGAATTTGTCACATTTCTATATTTGGAGAAGACATATTTGTGTTCACATATAGAATTGATAACTAAAGTGTATAAAAATATATGAAATCTTGTTAGAATATTTTTAGTTTTATTTGTTTCCTTTTTTTGGACATTTAGTTGATTCATCACTTTTTGTTAACATTTAAAGAGCATAACAAATAATAATGGTTATTAAATCAGGTTTATTTATTATTTTAAGCAAAAAAAAAGGAAGGTACTATTTAAATAAGGATATTTATAGAAAAAATATAACAAAAGAATTTAAAATTTTTAAACTTAAATTAAAATTGTAATTTTTGTAAGGCAGATATAAAGAAAATTTAAGATTTCTTATAAAATACTTCAAGAATTGACTTTTTTTCATAAAATTTATTAAAACTGTTTATTAACTTATTAATGACAAAATGAAAAGACTCAATGAAAACTTTTAAATTAATAAACTACCTGTAATAACGCTCATATATTTTTTTATACGGTACACGTATGAACCAAGTATATTAAATGTACACATACATTTTATAGCTCCCGTATTCAAAAATGATCGCGATTTATTTTATAAATTTTATTAATCAAGTCCTTCTTTCTGTCCATCAAAAAAAAAAAAAAAAAAAAAAAACACTTTGAATACAATAAGATGCCATTTTGTATACATGGACGGACAGATGGATGGACATTATTAAACTGATTCAGATAGTATTTTTGAAACNNAAAAAAAAAAAAAAAAAAAAAAAAAAAAAAAAAAACACTTTGAATACAATAAGATGCCATTTTGTATACATGGACGGACAGATGAATGGACATTATTAAACTGATTCAGATAGTATTTTTGAAACGAGTGACATATGTTAAGGGGGGTTATAATACCCAATCCATCAGTGCTACTGTAAATTATAAAAATTATCTCCAGAATTACTTTCTGAATTGATTTAACCCCATAAACCTTTTAGCAAACAAGATGCAATTTTGTTAACATGGACAGACAGATGGACATTTTCTTTTTGAAAATCTTTTTAAACCGAGTGATATATAATGTAGAAAGCTTGTAATTTTTCATTTTCTCTGCTAGTAAAGAATTTAATAATTACTTTCTGAATTGATTTATTCATGTCTGTCATTCTGTCCATTCAAATTACATTTTTAATATAATAAGATACCATTTTGTTTAAATAAACAGACATATTGGCGGACATTATTACATCAGAAAGTGTTTTGAAATCGAATGATATATTATAATGTGGGTCTCTAATATCTTCTATTTTTATGACAGAGTACAAGTTAAAACTAATTTTCTAAATTGAGTTAACCATGTCTGCCATGCCGTCCATCCAAATAACTTTTTTAAGAAAATCACAAGTTGTATTTTTGTTAACATCTTAACTTGATTCAGAAAGTGTTTTTAAGCCAACTGCCTCATATTGTGGTGAGTTCACCTGTTTAGCCTAGTGAATAGTATGAAAATAAATTCCCGAATTACTTTCCGAAATGATTTAATTATGTCCGGCAATCCGTCCGTTCATATAACCTTTTAAAAAAAATGCAATTTTGATGACGGACGGATATGATCAAATTGATTCAGAAAGTGTTTTTAAAGCGTTAATTATTTAAAATAAAGACGATCTGTTATCACTTGTGAAATTCTTAAAAAAAAATATTTATTTGTTGGAAATTTCTAAAATCACAGAAACATTTTGAAAAATAGTTTTTCTTTATAAATGTTATAAAATCGCATTTATTTTTTTAATTAAAGGTTTTAGAGTAAAAACAAAGGATATTAGTGATCACTTATAAAATTCTTAAAAAGTTATTCTTTATTTTTGTTTTATTTTAATTCTATTTTATTCTCTTTTTTCCTTAAATTCTGCTTTGTTTAATGAACTATTCTCTCAAAGAACCACAAAACCATTAAAAAGACACCATTTGTTTATGTGTGTGTGTGTGTGAATAAGTAGTTATAAAAGAAGATTAATAAACCATTTATAACCTGCTTAGAAATTAACATCTCTAATAATATTTAACAGCTCCCTTATTTTATCCTCCCTCTCCTTATATACTCTCTTAATTGTATATTTACTCTGTCTACCACGAAATTTTATGACTTGTTTAATTAGGCTGAAAAACGTTAAATAAACACGTTTGTCATTTGCAACCACAAACTAATACTAATAAAACAAAAAGTTAAAAACACACATGGCCTACATATACTCTTACAAATATAAGAGATGTTAACACTAAGAGAAATGTAAATAAAGGTTTGTTGAAATGTATTAAAATAAAATCTAGTTTATGCTGCTTTTAAACTTATTTTCTTCAGTGTTAACATCCTGTTCACATATAGTGTTTTCATTAAGGGTATGTTTGTGTGTGTCTTTTAATTAAATTTACTTTGTATGTCGCTTAAAGTTTTTGTTTTGCCACCTTGTTTTGTTGCTCTTTGAAATTTTAGTTTGAATTGCAACAATTCTTTTCCCCGTTTTATTTAATAGCTATGGAAAGAGTGCGTGTACGAGGATTGAAAAGTTGAAAACTTTTACCTTGTTTTGTTGTTGTTTTTGCTAGTGTGTTGTTGTTATTGTAACATTATTTAAATTACCTTAAAATGTGGTAAAAAGCAAATCAGTTAAGGTATTTTAAAGCATACTTTCAACAAAAGAGATTAAAAGAGTAAGTGTAAGTAAATTTGTGTGTTTGCGTGTGTCTTTAGGAGAGTGAGAAAGAGTTTGAGTTATAAGATTAACAATTATGAATTTTAAAATGAGTTTTAAAACTTTTTCTTTTTCTAGGGAACATTTTAATTGTTTTCTTTTTTAAACTTAACAAGAAACTCTAGATTTTTTTTAAGATTAAGAGAGTTTATAAAAAACATAGTGTAAGTAATTATGTATAAATCGTTGAAATTTATACAAAGTTTTAATTTTTGTAATGTTGTTGTTTTAGTATTAAAGGAAATTAAAACAAAGTTTAAAAATTCTTTTGTTTATAAAATAATGTTTTAAGGAAAAACACCTGTAATTTTTAATTTAACAAACAATGAATTATTTTTGTAAAAGTTTGTCTAGTAATAGAGGATTAGAAAGAATTAGAATATTTATATGAAGAAAATTATGAAAATTAAAATAGAAAACAAGACTTTTTATATAAACATTTGTTGTTTTTTATATTATTTATTTAAATATTGACAAAGCAGAAACAGGTTTACTTTTTTTACATATTTTTTAGGTTTATATACATATGTTTAATTGTTGACATCAGATAAATAATTGAATTCAATTATTTTTTTTATTGCTGTCACATTAATTCAATTTTATTTTTTTTATATTATTTACATCATGTAAATAATATTTTTTTTTTGTTATTTTTTATTTTCTAAAAAATCTTTTAATTAAGATTTACTTTATGTAAAAATTAAATATTTTACCTCAAATTTTTAAGTGTTGACATCATGTAAATTATTAAGCAATTAGCAATATTAGCAATATTTTTGGATAATTTTTAAATTTTCATAATATACCTTATTATTGTTACCATGTAAATAATTAATTTTTATAGATTTTATGCAAATTAAATCTAATTAAAACAATTTTAAGTAATATTTTCATTTTTTACCTTAATTTTTCCATTGTTGACATTATGTAAACAATTAATTTTTTGTCATATTTTAAAGTAATTATTTTTTCCTGTATTCTACTGACGTAAGCAATTGATTTTATAAAATTGTGAATTGTTTTTTAAGCAAAAATTATAATTTTTTAAATTAAATTTTCAATTGTTGATATCATGTAAACAATTTAAATTCGCACAATTCTTAACAAATTAAAATTATTTCAAATAAAATTTTAACTTTTTTTTAAATTTTCAATAGTTGACATCATGTAAACAAGTAATTTTGTTGCCATATTTTATAATTACAGTTATATTCCAGTATTTTTTTTATAATTTATTAGAAAAATTTAAATGTTTACATAATTTACCTAATTGTTGACTCTGTGTAAACAATTGATTTTTATAAAATTTTGAATTATTTTGGATTTTTTGAGCAAAATCATAATTATTTGCTTTAATTTTCATTTGTTGACATCAAGTAAACAATTAGTTTTTAAACGTAATTTATAATAATTACTATATTCCAGTAATTAATTTTTTCGATTTTATCCGATCTAGAATAGATTTAGTTAAATTTAATTAAAATTTAAACTATTTACCTGAATTAAACATTGTTGACATTGAGTAAACAATTAGTTTTGTAAAAATATCTTTTAATAATTTTAATATTAGCAGTTTTATGGCATTTTGCTGGTATTATTTAATTGTTGGCATTGTTGACATTATGTATAATTATTTTTTTTATGTTTTTATTAAAATTTTCATAGTTTTATAAAAATTAAATTATAGTTAGAATTTCTTTTTAATTGTTTACATTGTTTACCTTATGTAAACAATTCATTTTATTATTTATTTACATAATCTTTGAATTTCTATAGTGTTTTAAAGTATTTTTACTGCATTAGGTAATTCTCAACATTGTCGACATCATGTAAACAATTGATTTTTTTCGGTTTTTATAAAAAGTTTTATAGCATTATAAAAATTAAGATATAATTATACATTTTTTTATTTATTTACCTTATGTAAACAATTTACGTTATTAGTTATTTACTTAATATTTAAGGTTTTAAGGTATTTAAACGTGTATTTACTGCAAAAGACAATTATTTATATTGTTGACATCACGTAAACAATTGATTTTTTTCAGTTTTTATAAAAAAATTTTAGTTTTATATAAATTAAGTTATAATTTTTTTAATTTTTACATAATATAATTTAATTAATAAACTGCCGTTATTAATTATTTACATAATAAGACGTTTTATGGTGTATTTTTTGCAATACACATTTAATTACATTGTTGATGTCATGTAAATAATTGATTTTTTCCCAGTGTTTGTGAAGTCTTCATAGTTTAAAGATATGTGTATTGTATAAATCAATTATTTAATTTTTTGTTTGTCAATTAAACAATTGATTCACGTCATTTAAATTTTGTTTTTTTAAATTTTTATTGAACAAAACGTTATCCTATCATTTGCTGAAATGATGCACATTAATAATTATATTTACATTTTTATTTAATTTCATTTAAAACATTAAGTTTTATTTTGTTTATTCAAAATATTTCTCTTCTTATTTTTTCTTCATGTAAAAATTTTTCTATATTCTTCTCCTTTTGTTCACATTTTGTGTTAAATATTCTATAGTTTTCAAATTAATCCTGGGGATTTAATCAGTATTTTTTTCTTTTTAAATCCTAACCATCATCTCTTCTAATGCGGTCGACTTAGATGAGATTTGTGACATTTTATTCATAAATATTTTATCGTTTCTATCTTGTCTTACCCCCTTATTTACATATTCTAAATGGAGTATTAGAATATGGAAATCAATTCCAGCTAAAGGGAAGCAAAAAGTTTAAAACGATATCATTTTACTTTAAATAAAGTTATTTTTTTTTTCATTTGACAAAACTGATAAAAAAAAAACTCAAGCGGATTACAAATTTACTTTGCCAGAAACTAAAAGAGGATTATTTAAATAAAAGTAACATAAATAGTTTTAAAATAATATCTACAGCAACAAATAAATGAATAAGACAATAAACAAATTGTTTACATTTATTTTTGAAAAAATAGCAGTCCAAACAAAAGTAATATTCTTTCCAAAAAGAGAAAAATAGCTGCATAATGAATAAAGATTTTTTAGAAAACTATAATAAATTTTAAAACTAAACACATAAATTCCTTGAATTTTATCAATTTATTATGTATAAAATGACAATTTAAAAACAACATAATGAAGCTTATTTCAAGGAAGATAACAGAATAAAAGCAACAAAATTTATAGCAGAATAAATATAATAAGATAATTTATAAAGTAGTTTATACTTTACATGTTAAATAGTAAATATTTAGTTTATAAAATTATTAAAACAAAGTTTTATTTTCTAGTTTTTATATTTGAAAAAAGTTAAACGCTTTAATTCCATTTATACAACTATTCCATCTCTTTTCTCCATTTATTATCTCTTATCTTACATATTGTTGTAACTGTAATCTAGCACTCAGTAGTTGTGGTAGCAGTATGTCTGCTGCTGTGATAATTTGCAACAATACAAAAGTTGCTGGGCAAGTGTCATCATTTATCTTGCAGCTGAAAAACACAAAGACGGACAGACAAACAGACACGTAAATAATGTACAACACTAGTTATGTACACAACTCATGTATATGTTTTTCACTACTACTACTACTAACAGATTTTATTATTCTTTTACTTTGATATATAGAAAAGATAAAAAGCGGAAACGGATTTTTTTTATTTTGTCCCTACATGATAAGCTCATATATACACACAAACACATTTGTTTATGCTGGGCAAACAGCTTGAGGTTAGTAGGAATTGCATATGTAATGTATATATGTATGTGTATGCAGTTTTATTTATTATGCATCATGTTAAATGAAAATTGAGTAGAAAAAAGTGAAAAATTATTAATAAAAACAAATGTATAGAAGAAATATGAATTATGAGAGATGGAGGAGGATAAAGAAAAATGAATTTAAGAGAGAAAAAATAAAAGAGAGATATTAAAAATTATAGCTTAAACTGGACTATAAAGTATTGAATCGAGTATAAATTTTAAACTGGACTATAAACTAAAGTTTGGCTAAAAACTATAGTCTGGACTATAATTTATAGTCAGGACTATAGTCTGTAGTCAGGACTATAGTCTGTAGTCAGGACTATAGTCTGTAGTCAGGACTATAGAAAATAGTCACGACTATTTTCTATAGTCAGGACTATTTTCTATAGTCAGGACTATAGTATGTAGTCAGAACTATAATATATTGTCGGGACGATGGTCTATAGTCAGGACTATAGTCTATTGTCACGACTTTAACCTATAGTTACGACTGCAGTCTATAGCAAGGACTATTTTCTATAGTCAGAACTACAGTTTATAGACAGAACTATAATATATTGTCGAGACCATAGTCTAGTGTTATGACCATAATCTAAAGTCACTATAGTATATAGTCAGAACTATAGTCTATAGTCAGAACTATAGTCTATAGTCAGAACTATAATCTGTAGTCAAGACTACAGTCCATAGTCAGGACTATATTCTGTAGTAAGGACTGTAGTCTCTATTGAGGATCATAGTTAATAGTTAGGAATATGATTTATAGTCAAGACTATAGATTATAGTCAGATTTATAATCTATAGTAAGGACTATAGTTTATACTGAGAACTATAGTCTATAGTCATAAATATGGTCTATTGTCATCAAAATTGTCAATAGTCAGGACTATAGTCTATATTGAGAACTATAGTCTATAGTAGGAAATATAGTCATAATATGGTCTATTATCAGCAAAATTGTCAGCAAAATGTTCTATAGTCAAGACTATAGTCTATAGTCAAGACTATAGTCTATAGTCAAGACTATAGTCTATAGTCAAGACTATAGTCTATAGTCAAGACTATAATCCATAGACACGACTAAAGTCTATAGTCAGAACTATAGGCTTTAGTCAAAACTATAGTCTCTATTGAGGACCACAGTTAATATTCAGGATTAAGATCTATTGTCAAGACTATAGATTAAGGTCAGAATTATAGTCTATAGTCGGGACTATTGATTATAGTCAGAATTATAGTGTGTAGTCAGGACTATAGTCTATAGTCAGGACTAAATTCTATAGTGAGGACTTTAGTCCATAGTCAAGACTATAATCCATAGACAGGACTAAAGGCTTTAGTCAAAACTATAGTCTTTAGTCAAAACTATAGTCTTTATTGAGGACCACAGTTAAAATTCAGGACTATATTGTCAAAACTATAGAATAAGGTCAGAATTATAGTCTATAATCGGGACTATAGTCTGTACTGAGAACTATATAGTCATAACTATAGTATATAGTATATAATGAGGACTATAATTTATAGTCAGCACTATAGTCTTTATTCAGCACTATAGTCAGATCTATTTATTTTATTCCATTTTATTTCATTTAAAAAGAATTGTATTTCTGTTTACCAATTTCAATAAATCTCTTCTCTTTTTTTGTTTTCATTTAACGACATTTACATTTTTCATGTTTTTTCCCATCTTCTTTACAAATTTGTTTGCATGTTTCATTATAAATTGTGTCCTCCAAAAAACTACCACTACTTGGTATATTACGATTATTTTTCAATGCCAATCATAAAGAGCGAAAAGTATAATAAAAAAATACAAAATAAATTCTTTAATAAATAAGAACTGTTTTCCTGTTTATGTCACTTTATATTTTATGATGTGTTAGTTTGACATGCCAACAAAAAAGGACCAAAATATAAAAAAATCAAAATAAAAAACAAGAATTTTGCATTTGAATTTTACTTTTATTTTCATTTGGTTGGAAGACTTATAGTAACTAAAAAAAAAAACACATTTTAAACATGCACATAAATAATTTATTATTTTTGTTGTTTGTTTCATACTAAATAAAAATTAAATGTATAGAAATACATATAAAATTAAGTAACGTGTATTAAATATTACTATACAGTATAAGTTACTGCATTTAAGTTGTTAGAAAGTAATAGCGGACAAAGTGTATTATAGTTAGTAATAAACACCTAGAGTTTGCAAGAAGAATTAAAATATGGGAATATGAGGGTTTTTTAAGGGGATTATTAAAAGTCGTATGGGAATATATTTCAATTTTTACCTTGTTTATATTATTATTTACATGAAATGAATACAATTTTATTTATTTTTTTATGTTTCATAATTGTTGACATTATGTAAACAATTGATTTTTTCAGGTATTTATTTAAATTTTACATGATTTTAGATTTTTTAATGAAAATTTAATATATTTTACGCAATTTGTCAATAGTTCATTACGTGTAAACAATTAATATGTGTGATTTTTTTTAAAGTAATAATTTTCTTCAAATTATTTAAATATAACATTTTAGTAATTACATTACTTATATAATTTTTACATCATGTAAATAATACATTTTTAAATTAATTGTTAAAAATTTAAATGTTTTTATTACTTTGACCAAAATTACACTTATTTTACGCGATTTACAATTGTTGACATGAAGTAAACAATTTATTATTTTGCTCAAGTTTGTCAAAAATTATTTATTTTTTTTTTAATTTTTATGTAACAAAGTAAATATAATATTTTTATTATTTACTTTTGTTTATGCCATGTAAACAATCAATTTTTCAGGTTTTATTATAGTATTATTAACTATAATTTCATATATTTTACATATATTTTGATTGTTGACACTATAAACTGTAAACACTGTAAACAATTAATTTTTTTAGAAATTCACTAAAAAATATTTTTTTTTTTTAAATAACAAAGTTATTTTTTACATCATTGATTTTTTTTAGGTATTTAATTGATTTTTATTGATTTTTTTAGGTATTTAATAAAATTTGACAAGATTTTAGTCTTTTTAATAAAAAATAACACATATTTTACATATTAATTAATTGTTGACATTATGTAAATAATTGATTTTATATTTTTCTTAGAAAAAAAATTAGTATATAACAAATTAATTTTATTATTCACATTATTTAACGTATTCTTGACATCATGTAAACAATAAATGTTAAGCCTAAATTGAAATTTAAAATTATTTATTTTAAAATTTAAAATTATTTATTTTACGCAATTTTTCAATTATTCTATTTTTATTGAAATTCGACATCATGTAAATAATTGTTTTTTGAGTTTTAAATAAATTTTTATTAATATTCATAGCTTTAGTGTAAAATTTTACATATTTTGCACAACTTTTATATTGTTGACATTATGTAAAGAATTAATTTTTATTTCAATTTCTATTAAAAATTATAAATTTCTACGATTTTTTTTTAATTGTTGTCCTTAAGTAATCAATTAATTTTTNTATTTTTTATAAAATTTTAAATGTTTTTAGCTTTTTGATTAGTAATTATGATTTATTTANTCAATTTTTTTAATTGTTGACATCATGTAAACATCATGTAAACAAATATNTTTTTCGAATTTTTATTAATANTTAATTATTTTTAAAAATTTTACATAAAATNTTAATTTTTTTAATACATTTTTAATTGTTGNCATCNTGTAAAGAAATGATTTTAAGATATTTATTAAGATTTCGAAATATTTNTTTTTNATTTTTTATAAATAGTTTAGAATTTTTCATACAATTTTTTAATTGTTGACTTTAGGTAAATAGTTAATAATTCTATTTTAAAAGAAATTATTTTACGTATAGATAGATTTTTATTATTTATATAATTTTTTAATTATTGACATCATGTAAATAATTGATTTCTTGAGTTTTTATTAAGAATCTATTAGTTATTATTGTGTTTGCATATAATTTTGCATTTTTAAAAACTTTTTAATTATTGACAAATATTTTGAATTAAAAATATATTTTTAACTTGTAAAAAATTGTTTACATCATGTAAATGTTTTTTCATTTCCTATGATTTTATGTAAATAAAAATCCCCTTTAATTTTCCTTTTCTTTTCATTAATTACTGCAAACCCTTTTAGTGTGGGTAGTTTTCGCTACATAAACAATGAACATTAAAATATAGTTAAACTTTTAATGTAATAATTTTATTTTAGCTGTTTTTTTCCGACAAAAATTAGAAAAACTTCTAACAACTAAAATGAAAACATGAAAATCTGAAAAAAACTAAAAAGACTCCCCTCAGTTTAACATGAATCTAAGAAAAAAACAACAACATTAGCAAAACACGAACATGAGAAAAATACTTTAATGTTCAATTACAAAATACTTAAGAAAATATAATAGCAGCAGTAAACTAACAACAAAAAGTAATAACATTTTTCTTTTAACAACAAAGTTAGGTCAATGACAACAACAAAAAAATAAAATCAAAAGTCATCTTGTTAAAGAAAAACGTACATGGAGCCACATTTTTTATATAAAAAAAACAGATTTTTCTAAAACAAAATTGTCTTAAAGAAATTTTTTTAAACGAAAGAAAAGTAATAAAACTAAAGAACAGAATGTAAAGGATCTTCTAGTAAGACAAGGTTTTAAACAAACACAAACATAAGATAGAGGATTTCATAGCCTTTCCTCTTTAACAAAAGTTGCCTATTTGCTGTTTTTTCAATAGAATTTTCTTTTACTTTTTTTTGTTTTTGTAAATTATTTTATAGATAGCTGATGTGAGTTTTACTACTATTTTCCCCTATTCTTTTTGGATTGTTTGTCTTCCTCGTCACAAATTCTTTAGTTTACTAAGGCACGTCCTTTAATTCATACTCCTGTTCCTCTTCAAAATATAACTTGTCGTCTTTATTTCTTGCTTAGATTTTTTTTTCTAAGATGCGTTAGATTTTTTTCTCCCTCTCTCTCTCTCTCTCTGTCATGATGTTCTATTTTTATGATTTTTTTTATATCTTGTTTTTAAATGGCTTGATTATGAATACGGCTTGTTTGTTCAAGATTTTCTTAACAACATTATGATGATGATTTGATTTGTTTTAAGATTTGTTACTTAATTTTGTTACTTTCTTGAGAAATTTAACTCACTTAACAGCAATTGTGTTGAAAAAGAGATTTGGCTTTAAAATAAAATGGTGTAAATTACATGTAAACGAAAAATGAATTAACTGAAAGAAAAAAATATATAAAAATAATTTTCAATTAAAATGCAAAATTTAAAAGAAGCTAAAGTTTATTTTAAATAATGCAAAGAATACTGCAAAGAGATATAGAATAAAATAAAAATTTTGTTTTGTTTTTAAATAAGAAAATTAACACAAATTATAGAAATATTGCAATCAAATGCAAAAGAGTTTTAGAAGATAAAGAAATAAATTAAATATTTATTTTAGAACTGAGAGAGCTCGTAAAAAAGATTGAACTGAAGTAGACTTAAATGTGAAGCGGATCCAAAACTTGGACTGATTTGAAAATGAACTAGAACTGTACTAAACTGCTTTGGAAAAGAATTGGAGCAGAAATGGAACTACAACTGACCACAACTGATTTGGAAATGAAGTAGAACTGAATTGGAACTTATTTGGAAATGAAATAGAACTGATTTGGAAATGAACTAGAACTGAAATAGAAAATAACTAGAACTAAACTAAAACTGAACTAGAACGGAACTAAATTTGAACTAGAATTGATTTAGAACCGATTTGGAAATGAACTATATTTGAACTAGAACTGAATTAGCACTGATTTAGAAATCAACCAGAACTGATTTAGAAACTAACTAGAGCTGATCTAAAACTTAACTAGAACTGATTTGAAAATGAATTAAAACTGAATTAAAATTGAACAAACACTGAACTAAAGCCGATCTAGAACTAAATTGAAAATGAAGTAGAATTGAACTAGAATTGAAGTAGAATAAAGAACTGATTTGGAAATGACATAGAACTGAACTAAAATTGGGCAAGAACTGATTCGAAAATGAACTAGAGCTGAACTGGAACTGAACTAAAACTGTTTTTAAAATGAATTAATAGAACTGAATTGAAAATAAACTAGAACTGAACTAAAACTGAATTAAAAACCGATTTGGAACTAAAACTGATTTGGAAATGAAATACAACTGCATAAGAACTGAACCTGAATGAAAGAGAAGTAAATTCGAACTGATTGAGCCAGAACTGGACTAGAAGTGATTTGGAATTGAACTAGAGTACAACTAGAACTGAAATAAATCAGAATTTAAATTGATTTGAAAATGAACCAGAANNAGAACTGAACTAGAACTGAACTAGATTTGAACTAGAACTGAACTAGAACTGAACTAGAATTGATTTTGGAAATTAACTATAATTGAACTGAAATTGAACTAGAACTGAATTGGAAACGAACTAGAGCTCATCTAAAACTTAACTAGAAATGGTTTGGAAATGAATTAGAACTGAATTAAAATTGAACAAGTACTGAACTAAAACTGATCTAGAACTAAATTGAAAATGAAGTAGAATTGAACTAGAATTGAAGTAGAATAAGGAACTGATTTGGAAATGACATAGAACTGAACTAAAATTGGACAAGAACTGATTCGAAAATGAACTAGAGCTGAACTGGAACTGAACTAAAACTGTTCTTAAAATGAAATAAAACTGAACAAGAACTGAACTGGAACTGAATTAATAGAATTGAATTGAAAATAAACTAGAACTGAACTAAAACTGAATTAAAAACCGATTTGGAACTAAAACTGATTTGGAAATGAAATACAACTGCATAAGAACTGAACTTGAATGAAAGAGAAGTAAATTCGAACTGATTGAGCCAGAACTGGACTAGAAGTGATTTGGAATTGAACTAGAGCACAACTAGAACTGAAATAAATCAGAATTTAAATTGATTTGAAAATGAACCAGAACTGAACTAGACTTGATGCGGAAATGAACTAGAGCTTAATAAGATCAGAACTAGAACTGATTTGGAAATGAACTAAAACTGATTTGTAACTAAAACTAATCTGAAAAGGAACTAGAACTGAATAAGAGCTGAACTAGAATTTAATTAGAACTGGACTAGAATGAAGTAGAATTAAATTCGAACTGATTGTGCTAGAACTGAACTAGAAGTGATTTAGAATTGAACTAGAGCAGAGCTAGAACTGATTTAGAAATGAACTTAAACTTTAACTATAACTGAAGTAAAATTAAAAATTACAATATTTGAATCATTTGTGTTTAAACTGAAGTATTTTTTATATTTTCTTTATTATTTTTTTTTATTAAAAAATCCCACATTTTTTAATCCCCCTAGGTTTTAACATGTGCCAGACGTATAAGCAATCGTCATTTAAAAATTGTTTAATATAACTTATACGCTGCGGCTGCTGTATTTTAATTCCCAAAGAAAATGTTGTAGACTTATGATTAATATTTAATACAATTAATATTAAGTATACGCTACATATGAATTCATACGGGTAATAAACTTTATTTTATAGCAATTAAACTGACTAGACTAAATAATTAAATGAAATTTAAAAAAAAACTACAGTTTTCAAGAGTAAAAAAAAACTACAAAATAAATTTACAAAGAGAAATAAATTAAATAAAGTTTATTTATTTATTTTTTACTTTAAAACAAAATTTAATTATAAATATTTGATTAAACATTTTTATTGAAAAGCTAATATAATATGATAAATAAAACTTTTATTTAAAATCCTTTTAATTAAAGGCTTATTGAAACTACTTTGTTTAAAATCATAAAGTTTATTATTAATTTATACCATTAGTTTAAATCAATTTAAATAAAATTCAATTAATACATAAAATACTCATATTCCAGAATAGATTTTACCTTCATATATTGTAAACGTATAAAACAAATAAAAAGGAGTTAAACTAAAAAAAAAACGTTTATAAATGTCAGCTACCTGCTGAAAATATTTATTTATACATTTTCCTGCACACACATACACACAAAAATTTGAACACAAAAATGTTTTATATTTACTTTTTTATGTGTTTTTTTTTTCTTTTAGAAAATCATATGTGTATATGTTGCTTCTGCTGTTGCCTGTGTAGTAGTAAATATGTGTGTCAGTTTTATTTGTTATTTATGTGCATAATATAGAACAAATAAAAAAGAAAGAAAGTGAAAAAATACTCATATTTCATTTCACTTGATATTTAATGATTTCAACAGCTCATTCATTGTATGTATGTGTCTATGTGTGTGTATTTGTCTGTTTTAAGGGCATTTAACAATTAATTCAATGCTTTTTATTAACACAAAAAATATAAATAATTTATAAGAGAAAATGCATATACACCTTCAGCTCTTTTCATGTTTTATTTTATAGAAAAAAGTGTTTACAAATATTGAGATATTTACAGGGTGTTTTTGTTGTTTGGCAAACTTTTGTATAGATGTTGATGTAGTTTGTTTTACTCATAAATCAAGAGAGAAGAAATAATTGTTTGATTTGATATGTAGATGTTGTTATTGCTGTACCTGAAAAATGTTTACTTTGTGAAAGAAATCAAAGAATTTACACTGAAAGGAATTATATTTCATATATGTAATAAATAAGAATTTTTTTTTTTGATTGAAATATAGAAACTAAAAGTTTTCGGGTGCTAGATAAAAAATATATTTTAAATTTTATAAAACATTTTTTAAATAAATAAATAAATAAATAAATAAATTTAATTTTGTTTTCTTTTCGAAGTTAGAAAATTAAAAAAAAAATTTTCCCAAGTTAAAAAATTAAATAAAAAAAACATAGAATTTTTATTTTTAATTAAAAAAAATTATTATCTTTAAATAATCTTAATTTAATTTTTAAATGGAAAATAATTAAAAATTTCAAAAATTTTAAAAACATTTATTTTGTTTACGTTTCAAAAATTAACTAAAACAAAAAATTTTCTAAAATAGTAATCAATTAAAGAAAATACGAATTTTTTTTTAGATTTTCTAAAACTAGCCGTTTTAATAAAAAGAAGGAAATATTCATTTGAATTATTTATATTGAAAACAATAAATAAATTACAAATTTATTTTTTCTATACATTTTGTTGAAATGAATTGTTCGTTCGTTTTATAAATTTCATAAATTAAAAATGACAAAAATTTTTTGATAAATAAATTTTAAAATTAAAAAAAAAAAAAAAAAAAATATTTCGTCTTGTCA
>MINK01188139.1:9848-26336 GCA_001735545.1 Phormia regina
ATTTGCTTCTTAATTGAAGATTCATTTAAAATTAATAAAAAATACGACTTTTAAATTTTGACCGTAACTCCTCAGAGAAATGTCGTTTTTATGTAAAATATTATTGAAATCGGCTTCAACGCATCTGAACTTATTTTTTATGGTGTGTTTATAGAAGAAAATACAAGTTTTTACCATTAATTATGTAATTAAATGCGTTGATTTAAATAAAATTATTAAAAAATCGTAGTACAAATAAAATTCCAACTGGCTTGAGATTTCTCAGTATTTGGATTAGAAAGTGTACTTTGAGGCTTATACTATTACACGCAGGTGTATTGAATTTATTAGAAACGGAGACGAAAATCGTGTTTCAATGTGAAAGTAAAAATTTCCTTGTGCAAAGTTATTATGAATTAATGTGCTTGAGAACAAATTCGGGAAGGAACCAATTATGGACCTATACTTGTATTAAGTGGAAAATAAAAACATATTATTACAAAAAATTACGTCGATACTAAGATTCACATGTATTTATGCACTTTTTGGTGATTCCCGAAATTGGGTCTTATATGGGAGCTATCGTCACTTATGGACCGATCTTCATGAAATTTTGCACTGTCACTTATACTTATATAAATGTTATATATGTCGAATATTAAATTAATATTAAATTTTTTTATGGGATTTATTCACTTTAAAGTGATTTTCGAAAGAGGTGTTCATATGGGAGCTACGGTAAATTATGGACCGATCTTGATGAAATTTGGCACATAGATTTATGATGCCATAAAACCTATTTGTGTTAAATTTCATTAAAAAATTTTAAGATATTTTTGAGTGTTAAAACTCTATTCCGAGAGAACATTTCTATGGGTGCTAGGTGAAATAATGGGCCGCTCATGACCAAAATCAATAGCCTTTGTTCTTGTGCCAAAAAGTCACATGTACCAAGTTTCATTAAATTATGTCTAAAATTGCGACCTGTACTTTGCGCACAAGCTTTACATGGACAGCCAGCCAACCAGACGGACATCGTTAAATCGTGTGATTCTGAGTCGAACGGTATACTTTGAAGTTTTTAGAAAATTGAGCTAGGATTATCTTTTAAATAGGAAGGTCGGAGGTCAACATTTTAAACATTTCAAATTAAAAAAAAAAACGTTACAAAGAAATTACTTTTTTATATGGAAACAATGATTTCAACTCAATGAACTATTTTTAAGGGGTGTTACGGTAAAAATTTAAATGTTGGTTAATCTAATGCATATTTTCTATGTATATTATTATAAATTACTTATTATATATGTTCTTTTAGCGGAGGAAAGTAATATTAGTTTACTTTTGGGTTCACCTTCATTTGTGATTGGAGTTATTTCAGCATATTTACTATTTATATATCAAATAGGACCTAGGTAAGTCTTAAATTTGGTCGATAACATTAAGACAAATCTTAAAAATTTTTAATTTCGTAATTTAGCTGTGAGCTGTACCATTTTTAAAAAGTATTCCAAAATTATAATTTTCTTACAAATTAAACATTTTTCCATCAAACATTACTGCTTACAAAGAATTTTATAAGAGAGACTCTATAATGTAAACATTATTGAAGCTCATTTATAATGCATGACTTTTAATGCTTTTCCGAAGTACTATGGTAAGGTCAATACCCTACTCTATACCAATTTTAGAAATTTTATTCAATTAATTAAGCATTCAATTGCATCCATCACTTTAATTTGGGTTTGAAATAACACAATTATATTCTATAATTAAGACTTGTTAATGTATTGTGTAGTCATTTAAATAATTTTTGCATATGTTTTCATTTCTTTAATTTAAACATCAATTTCTTCGCACATTTTTAATGTAAATTAAATGAATTTAGAGTTCCAGCGAAAAGATTTTAATGATAAAAGATTAAAGAAAACTTTTCCAATTTGTAAGAAAATTTGATACTTATTTTCGAATAACTTATGTTCACATTTGTCAAATATTTGTCTAAATTTGCGTGACAGTTTGGTCATATATTTATTAGTATGAACATACTTTAAGAAAACAATAAATGAAGTAAATTTAAATTATTTGTTCACTATAAAGATCTTGTAAATTATCAGCCATATTCACAAAAAAAAAAATGTATATTTGATAAAGGTTTACTTTTTGCATGTAAATTTCCATAAGAAAAAAATGTAAACCTTTATCAAATATACATTATTTTTTTGTGAATACGACTGTATAACTTTAAGTAATTGGTCGCAGCGATCCCCTTTGATCCTTTTTATTTCAAATTGCTATCTGCAGAACTAGTTCAGTAAAAGAGTAATCTGATCAGGACCCATTCTATGGAATGGTTCTAGAACTAGTTTTTTTTTAAAGATTTTTGTTCGAAATTATCACATACAAATGCAACAGAAGCGTTAGAGAATAGTTTCAAAATGAATTTTATTTTGTAAATTCTCTTCTTTTAAATTTTTCGAATAGTTTTTAAAACATTTCTGGCAAGTACTTCAAGTAATTTGTTCTCAGAAATATTGTAGAAGTTTATACAGAACTAGTTTTTAGGGACTAGTTCACAAAAACATTCCTTAAAACGAATTTAGAATCATAATAAGATTTTAGTCTATTAGTTTCGGAAAAGTTTGTGATACCACTAGTTCTGAGGATGTTATTAAAGAATCTAAGATAAT
Source organism: Phormia regina (assembly GCA_001735545.1). Taxonomy (NCBI): domain Eukaryota; kingdom Metazoa; phylum Arthropoda; class Insecta; order Diptera; family Calliphoridae; genus Phormia; species Phormia regina. The sequence goes on from MINK01188139.1 coordinate 12,518, forward strand.
TCTAAATATCCCAGTTCTATACAAGTTTTTAAAACAGTTTAGGTAATTTAGTAATTTGTTCAGAGAAGAAGAATTAGTTCTTAAGCTCTAGTTCTCAAAATTATTTTCTAGAACGAATTTAGTATCAAAGTAAGATTATATTCAACGAGTTCCAGAATTAGTTTTGTAACCACTAGTTCCAAGCACGCTATTAAAATGGAAGTGGTTGTGATTACACCAATTCTAGCTATTTTTAAATGTTCTAGGTTGTTTTATATAAAAGTTAATGAAATTTTTCATTAAATGAAAAGTTAACAAATAATTTAACGTATATTTTTTTATAAAAGATGAATATTTTTTCTATAAAAATTATGAATATTTTTTCTATAAAAAATTATGAATTTTTTTATATAAAAATTATTTTTATTTTTCATTAAAAATTATGAATACTTTTTCTTTAAAAGTAATGAATATTTTTTTAATATACAGTGGTTGAAAATACAATGGAAACTTTTTCGAAATATTAAACAAATATGGCAAAATCCTAAAGCATTTCAAAACACAATATATTTTTTGGTAATACATTATATTTAAATAAACTAGCAACAAATGAAGAACGTATTTATTTAAAATCTGATAATAAAAAGTATTCAGTATTGCGGTAAAAGGCATCATGTTTTACTTATTTAGATATTTGTTTTATTCTGATAATTGTTCATAACTTCTTTTTGTAATAATAACAATTAATTATAATCCACGCAAATAGTTAACGAAAATGGCTAAAGTCAAAATTTCTGAAGATTTAAAAATTCAAATTATAAATGATTTTAGTGTTGGTTTAAAACAAAAAACTATCTGTGATAAATATTCAATTATAAGGACATCAGTTTCGAAAATTATAAAAAAAATTCATGAGACAGGTACTGTGAAAACTCAACATCTTGGAGGAAGACCTCGTAAAACTACACAAAACCAGGATAATCTCATAGCAAGAGAGTTTAAGAAATGCCCAAAAATTACTCCTCGACAGGTAGTCAATTATCTAAAATTGGAAATTAGTACTCGAACAGCTAGCCGCAGGGCATATGAGGCTGGTCTCAGTTGTTATCGTCCTGTGAAAAAACCTCTTATTTCTAAAAAGAATTGCTCAGCTCCAATTCAATTTGCCAGAGATCATTTAAATTGGACAAGACAATTTAAATTGGATGTTTTTCAGGCCAAGGTATAGGTCCAATTCATATTACTATGGTACTATGACTGGTATATAATGACCCAAACCTCTAACCGAGTGGTTCCAATCCAATGTGGTACGTATTTTGAAGTGGCCTGCCCAATCTTTAGATCTCAATCCCATATAAAATCTATGGGAAATAGTAGATCGCAAATTACGGACTCAAAATTACACTAGAAAGGAACGACAAAATATTTCAAAAAAGACTATTGACTATTTAATTTGTTCAATGCATCGTCGTTGTGTATTTAAGTATTTAAAAACAAAGGATACCCAACAAAATACTGACTTACTCAAAACTTCAGACTATTTTTGTTAAGATAATACCTAAGTTTCCATTGTTTTGTCATTACCATATTTATGAATAATTTTAATTTTGGTTTGTATTATATTAGAATTTAATAATTTATTTCTTAATTCTTAATTTTTGTTTATTTAAGTGAAATTATACAAATTATTTACTCCAAAAAATTAAAAATTTTTTTTTAATTTATTTTGAATTTTTTTCCATTTATGAAAAATTTGGAAAAGTTTCCTTTGTATTGTCAAACACTGTATATGAATAATTATGAATATTTTTTCTATAAAAATTCAAATTTTTTATTTTATTTTCTATTAAAATTACAAACAATTTCCTATAAAAATTATAAATAATTATTTATAAAAAATTATTTAACATTTTTCGAAGAATTTTCTGTAAAATTTATGAACAATTTTCTATAAAAATAATAATTATATAAATATTTCTATAAAAATACATTTTCTAAAATTTAAAATAAATTGAATTTTCTTTAAAAAGAAAATATTATTGATTTTTTTTTATTCTTCAATAACATTCTCAGATCTAGTGCAACAATTGTGACACTAATGAAGTAGAATATTATACTGAACTAAATCTGTATAACTTCTACACCACTTCTGAGAACAAATTACTGATTCTAGATTAACTCACTAAAACTGTATAAAGAACTTGTATACCAATTTTTAAAAATTAAAAGATTAAAAAGAGAATTACAAAAATTTTATAATTTAATTAAAAGTGCCCTTTAGGAAATAGACTATTAGAATAAAAAATAGGTTCTGAAACCGTTCCCAACGGTTCTATAGAACTAGTTCTCAAGTTGACAATTTCAAATAAAAATCATTGATTAAAGAACTAGTTCTAGAACCATTCAATAGAATGGGTACTAGGTAGTTAAAACTTTCACAGAACCAGTTCTGGGGGTAACAATTTCAAACAAAAATCATTGTTCCTTACTACAAATTAGAACAAGTACCGGCTATTTTCATGTGTTCTGGAACTAGTTGTAGAACTATAAAATTTTTTCGTGGGAGGTTTTTGAATTTTATAAAAAATCTTAGATGTTTTATTTTTAAAATTTATATTTTCTACTAAAAGAAATTATTTTCTATTACTTTCAGCATAATGAAAAATCGTCCTCCATTTAAATTAAAAGGATTAATATTTGCCTATAATATAGTACAAGTTGTCTCTTGTTTATATCTTATTAATCTTGTATGTATTGTAGTATATTTTAGAAATATTTTAAGGAAAACACTCTTCAATTTAAAATTCATTTTTTTTTTCAGATATGGAATTTAACATCTTGGAGCTTATTTGTATTTAGAGACTGTAAATATTATGGATTAAATTCGCCGGGCCGTAAAGAATTTGATGATATATCTAAATTTATATATTGGTTAAAAATTGTAGAATTAATAGATACCATTATATTTGTTTTAAGAAAGAAGACAAATCAGATAACATATTTACATGTATTCCATCATTCATCGACCGTTTCCTTTGGTTATATACTCTTGAAATATTATAGAGGTGAGTAGAATGTAATTGAATATTTAAATTTTTTTAAGAAAATTCTTTATTAATTATTTATTATGATTACTTTTTTTTTTGTAACAGGCAAAAGCGTTTTATATCCCATGTTTTTGAATAGTTGGGTTCATGTTATAATGTATACATATTACTTTTTTTCCAATATTTGCAGTGCTGAAGTTATGAAGAAATTTATTTTAATTAAAAAATCTATTACTATCATACAAATGATACAGTTCTGTATGATTTTAACACAAGCTGTCATAGTTTGGATAAATTGTGATATTCCTTTAATATTAGTATCATATTATTGCATAGTTGTTGCTGTTATATTTTATGGTTTTTATGATTTTTACAAAAAGAGCTACAAAAGTGCTAATGAAAAAGAATTAAGCAAAAGAGAAAATTAAAATGTACTATTAAATATGTTAAGTAAATTTTATTTGCGCTTATAATAGGAATACATTTATAAACTAATTTGACAAGATAAAAGTAATAAAAAATTATCAAAAAATTATATCTATATTTGTTTTTATTAAAATTATTGATGTAAAGTAAGTAAAAATATTAAAAATATTATATTATGTTATATTATATACTTTTTAAGGTGTGCGATCGAAAAATATAATTTTTATTATTCTAACCACTTCTCATGAACTTGTAGGCATATTTGGCAACCCTTTGTTTAATAGTTGTTTTTGCTACTTTTGAATAGTCTGGCCATCACCTTATAAAATCCTCGATATTTTGGCACACCTCCGCGGTCACCTTCAATTTTCTTTTCAAGAGTTCAATATCCCTTCACTGGTCTTAGCTACGGATAATTTAGAGAATTGACATCTCTTGATACAAATACTATGTTATTGGTTTAGTACCATTCCAGGGCATTTTTTGGTAGTAACATGATGCCAAATCTGATCAAAAATATGATATGAAAGATTTTTTTAGAAACATTCTTTGTTGTAGTTTTTGGTATTAATAGAGCCCACTGTAATAAATCATTAGCTTCTTTCTGCTTAAATCTTGCCATGGAAGGATTGCACAGTACTCGAAAGAGTTCCTGTGCATCCACTCGGAGACCTAGAGTTCTATTGTGAATCCCTTAGAAGAAATTATTTAGAGAAAGGGGAAGAAGTGAAAAGAAGTTAGAAAGCTGCGACCAAGAAAAGAATTGAAAAAAGAGATTCAGGATAGAGGAAGATATTACCGCCCTACTTCATTTGCCGTAAGCCAACGGCAACGGCATACTTTTATCAAGCTACTCATCTCCATTCCTGATAAGCTATCTAATTCGTCGACGAATCAGCTGCCTAGCCATTTCTGCCTACTCAGTTATAGACATGGACAGTGGCATAAAATATGCTCCACTGTGTCTTCGCACTTCCTGCAAAGACCGGAGGAACCTATCTTCCGATTCCACATCATTCCGCCTATAGGACAATGACCTGTCAGGTTTCCCCTTTTCATGCCCAATAGAAGATTTGTATCTGCCATATCAAGTTTTGGCCATATCTACAATCTGCTCTACGATTCCATGCATGATTGGTTCTATCCTGAATTCACTCTCCAATCAACCTGAATTAAAAGCCTATCGGTGGTCTAGCACCACTTTCACTTACAGCACCATACAAAGCTGGGCCATTCCTAGCTAATTCATCGGCTACCTCTTTGCCCGTTATCTCGCAATGACCCGGCACCAAACTAGCAATTCTTTAGGAAATTTCGCCAGCTTTTCGGTTATAAACTTATCTTAACACATCCTTTCGATCAGGAAGCTACAAAAAATATGTCAATACATACATTTCGTCTTATATTTTACAACATGGAAATTTTTGTATGAAATTTGATTTTAATTTTCGTGACCTATTCTCAGCTTCTAATTTTTTTTTTTTTTGCAGCATTACAATTTTGAATATTTTGGACTTGTTATGTTTTCAACTCCACATTAGCATTAATTTTTTGCACCAAATAACCTAAGCACTGAGCTAACAATTTTCTACCAGATGTGTTTGGACTTATTTTCAATATGCTTGCAATTTTCATGGCCTCCAAAATATCATATGGATTTTTTTTCCTTCTCGAACCATGTTTCCTATCAATGGTCGAATTCTCCTGATACTATTTAATAACATTGGAAACAGTTTGACAGTAGATATTTAATTCTTTGCCCAATTATTTGTTGCATCAATTTGGATTTTTTGAAATTGATTAATAATTTATAGCACGTACATCGTTTTCGTTGCTCGTTTTGATTAATTTCACAACAATTCAACATCGTTGACATTCAAAATAAAAACTGACATATTTTTCGAAGATAACTAGATCAAAAAAATTTTTAAATATTGATTCGGAAAGAAGTTATGATGTAAAGCATGTGTTAAAATTTTTTCGATCATACTCTTATATATGCTATGGTGCTATTTGAATATCTCTAATTTTAATTTTATGAATTTTGAAATCCTAGCTAAAAATCTAAGATATTATAATTAATAAGTATTATGTCATATTGTGACGGATTTTATGGTGCATTTTTTTCGTGTTATAATTCATGCTACATTTTTATCCCATTTCATCAAATTTATGATTACTTGTTATTATATTATTCTCCCACCTTGTCGCGATATGATTTCGATTTATAATATTATTATGTCATTTTATCATATTATTATGCGATGTTATCATATTATTATATAACATTTCCTCATAATATTATTCCGTATTATCATACATAAGCATGTTAATGTTAATAAAAAATAATATTATTTTTATCAATTGTTTATTCAAAATAATAAAGAAAAGTATATTTTTCAATTATTATTTATATATTATTTTTCATCATCATATGTGTGGTACATACTGAATATAACCTAAGTATAACCGAAAAATAACCGAATATATATTTATTAATATATCAACAAAAAGAAAATTACAAACCGAAACGTATAACGGTATCGGTAACGATATAGGTATTTAATTTGTTTTTATTTCGGTAACGACATCGATAGCGGTATTTTAAATTATATCGGTAACGGTATACCGGTACCGAAACTAATATACTGGTAAATACCATTATTATTAAAATAAATGGAAAATACCTTAAAAAGTGAATTTTTCAAATAACTTTTACTAGAATTTCGCAAAAATTTATTAAATTACTTACTTCTATATTTTATTTGAAAAATATGCGCTTAAAATTTTTAACTCGTCTCGACTTTTTAATGAAAATTTGGTTAAAAGTTAACACAAAAGTTTTCTAATACAGACAAAAATCGTTCAATTAATGTTGCTATAACAAAAAAGATTAGGTCTCTAACTCCCCTTTACAAAAGCGACATGCCACAATAAACGACGGTTAAATGAAAGTAAAAATTCTAATGTTATTCAAACTCTGAAGTCGCTCAGAAGAATGTTTTCCAGACTTTTTGATTTTGCGGGATACCAGGAATAAATTTTCGACTTTCCAGATTCTCAGATTAAATACTTTAATTCCCTTAATATCATTAGTTAAATAACTGAGAATCGAATAAGATACAAAACATTCCTTTAACAGATTTAAATAGAATTGTTACTCTAGTGATTTTTCAGATCCAAGAAATCGTTTTAATGGGATTAAGTTTTTATTTGCTGCTTCGTAGTTTAAATTCATCCTATGTAAGTAATTCAAAGAGCTGGACTTATATTTACCCGTTAAAAAAAATCTATAATATATTCATTTGTTAAAATTCATGCAGTTTTTTGTAATTTTACAGTTTTAAAAATAGTCGCGAATAACGGACAAAATTACCGGAAAAGCGTAAAAAATTTGTTCTTTTTGAAATCAAAATTACAAAGACAATCTTCATAGAAGCAAATAACAGAAAATTATCTAAGAACCTACATATCTTTTATTTCATATGATAAATAATTGAGAGATTATCTTAAGTTGAAATGTCCACATCTTCGTTCAATAATACATTTTTTGTGTTTGCTAAAAAATTGTAACAAAATAATTTCGCAATATGTTTAAGACTCTTAAACTCTTTTAAAATATACTTATTGTAAACGATATTATCAAGAAACATGCAATAAAAGTCCTTTTAAAATAAAATTCTAAAATATTTTCTTAAATTATATGATTTTGCAAAAATTGTATTTTTAAAATACCGATATATACCGGTACAGAGAGGAGCGGTATTTCTATACCGGTATTTTTAACAAAATTTTAATTTCGGTATCAGTTACGGTAACCAACTTTAAACGGTATTTAATCGGTATGGGTATTATTCACGAAAAATAAACTATTACAAATATTTAGTGGTGGCGAAGTAATGATTTTTTCATATTACCAAAAATTTGTTTTGGAAAAAATATTGAAAAGCATATATTTTTTGTAGTCAACCATTAAATGACAAAAATTAAACCAAAACATCCTAAATGTGAACAGAATTATTAAAATTTAAGGAAATTAACAAAAAGAACATAATATAGTTGTGATAGTAAGTAGCAATAACCATGTTTTTTCTAAGATGAATTTTGGTTCTTAAAAATTTGTTAATTATCACTTTTTTAATAAAAACATCGATTTCAAGTTTGACGAAAAATAAATTCTCCCTAAGTACAGTCCTTTAACAAAACGTCTCAACCAATGATTTTATTTTGGGGGTGGCAAATGATATTACATTAAATGATAATGACATGATTGCTATTAGCTCCTATGACATAAATACAATTGCCAAAGTATATATGAATAAAAAAAAAAAAAATTCACCTAAGATCTAATAACACCAGCCCTATAAAAACGCTATCTATAATATTCAATTCGATCTTAAAACTTGGATTATTTCCAAAAATTTAATTTAATAATATAGGCGTATTAGTATCCTTTCTTGTTTGTTGATGTTATTTGAGAAAGTATTACAAGTAGGGTTTGGGATTTCCCGTGATATTTTGTTTCCGGGAAACGGGAATGAAAAATTTAATTCCCCGGGAATCCCGGGTAACTTAAAACATAAGAAGAAACCAACAATTTTTTACAAAGAATGTTATTTTTTCTATTCAATGCTATAACACAACATTCTTAATCACATTTATGATTAATTAACAGAACAAAAATAATATTAAAGTAGGGCTTCTAATTTAAAATTTAAAAAAAATTTAAATATTTCAAAGATTTAATTCTCTACTTCACTTTTCAAAGTCAAATTAAATTTATTATCACAGTTATTTCTTTGGAGCATTCATAACAATTCAATTCATAGACTTAATTCCTTAAAGAAAGCACTACCAATTATACAATTCAAGCTTAAAAAAATATTTTGAATAATTAAAGTCTTCTTATATTTAAATCTTTTGCGAATTAGCTTTAAAAAAATATTTTTTTATACATTTTGTAAAATATTAGCCATCCTTCCGTATTCCAAATTGAGAGCACGCGGGATCCCTAGTTTACCGAAAAGGGTTCCCGTACTCGAAATTGGAAAATGAGAGAGATTTTGAGTGAATAATACTCTTCTTCTTCGTGCAAGATTATTTACGTGGATAAAATTAGTAAAAGGTCAAATAAGCAAAAAATACAAATAAAAACTTGGTATAAAAATAAATCAAAATTATTTTGTTTTTGTTACTAAGAGAATATTTTAAATTAAAAAAAAATTAAGAACATTATTAGGTATATGCCAAAAAATAAACTCAAATTTGTTACATAAATTTCAGTATAAATAATTTTTCTTATCATTTTAATTCGTTCTAATACACAAATCTAAAAACTTTTTAAGTTGATTTTCAACAATATTTTGTGGTCCAATGATGTAGTGTTCAGAAATCATACAAAAATTTGTTTTCATTTAATATTTTAAAGATATTGTTAATCATTTTAAGACGATTATTTTTGAAAAATAAAGCACATTCGTAGTTTAATATATTTACACGTTATAAATTTTTTGAAAAATAGAATTTTAATAAATTTCTGATTTATAAGAAAAGTTCTTATCCATTTTCATTTAAAAATGTTTACATATTTAATTTTTATACATATTTCAAAATTATTTACACAGCTTCAAAAATTAATTTTTTATGTATTTTATTTTCAAAATAGTGACTTTAAGATAAATCAAAATGGACATGTCGAAAAAATTTAAAGATATTGACAAAAAATACGTAGTTAATACTACAATATCCAAAAATGTGTTTTTCATTAATGTAAAGCTTTCACTGAGGCGATAATAATAGTAACATTTTATAAAACTACATGAATATAAAATTTCCCTTTTTCAAATTGCAAAAAATTCCCGAGAATTCCCGACGAAAAATGTCTGGGAATTCCCGCGATTTCCCGCCTGGGAATTCCCGGACCCCAAACTCTAATTGCAAGTAAAAGTCATGTCAATCTTAATGATAGAAATAAGATCCCAATTCACCAGTTTAGTTTCCGTTGAACACAACAATATTGTTATTCTGTTTAATTATGTTGTTGTTGTAACAGCTACAATTACAAAATTGTACATACGGTAGTTATAACCACGGAATTTGTGTCATTTCTATAAGTATCGTTCAAAGATGTCACATACTAGGAGCAAACAAGAGGATCCTGCATATACTTCTGTATGTTATCCTGGTATAAACGAAGGTCTTTGACCAAGACGTCTACACACGGGTATATAAGAAAATATATAGGAAAATTGCTGAAGTCAGGCAAACCCACATATTCAAGGCTCCTCAGAATATGAGGGTCAATTTATGACATATATGCTCTCGTTAGAGTGTAATTAGATATAGCTTTAGTTTTAAGATTTATAGATTTATATTGTTAGACCTAAATAAATATATATTTGCTCGATAGACAGAATAGTTAAAACACAATTAATGGAAAAAAATATTTTAAATTCTTTTGAAAATTTTGTACAATATTTGGTAAAAACTTGGCCAAGAGGTTTATACCGGATCACTCTTTCAAATTTAAAATTTTACTCTCCTTTGCTAACCCAACGCTAAATTTTGTGTAAATTACAGATTTACTTCTAAAATTATTCCAAACAAAATAAAAAAATTTTAAATACCTGAGATGATTTGAAATAATATTTAATTGAAAATTTCATTTACTTGTTAAAACTAATTTTTTTCTAATGTAATGTAGCTATACTTTTTTATAAAACTGTATATATTAGTACATATAAAATTCAAATTTATTTTGTCGTCTTTAAATTTATACATATTTGTTATTTAACATTTTAATTGGAATTTGTATATAATTATATACGTAATATTTAGAAAGCTCTATTAAAACCCAGGCTAATCAATGTCTTCAGTTTCAATTCTTGGGTGCCAAGTTAAAGAACGGAACTCAATTTACAAAATTCGAACGGATATTAAAATTGTGTAAAATTAAAAATAATAAAACCATAAAATAAAAAACATTTGTTAATTAAAAAGGACTATCTGTCTAAACTAAAAAAAAAAAGAAATTCTTGTAAAATGGCGTCTTTATTGGATGATTTAAATCGTTAGTAATTTATTCTTTTAATTTAAAAAGTGTTTTAAAAAAAGATAAAATTAAAAATGATATAAAATAATACAATAATAATAATAAAAAATTATAATAAATATTATTTTAATTTTTAGCCGAGGAAAATGACCATCGTATTGGTATGGGTTCACCCAGACTTATGATTGGAATTATTATAACATATTTACTATTTGTATATCAAATAGGACCTAGGTAAGTTAGTTTTCAATATAGAAAATATATATACAATCTGAAATTTAAAATTTGAAATAAATAATACAATTAAAAGTTATATCTTCTGGACTTACTAGAAGTAAGAAAATGATTAAGCAAAAAACCGATACACACTGTTACAGAATCGAATTAAAAAAACAATTCCTATCATCCAAAAAAACGCTAAAAAATTGACATTTTTCCAGTTCCACCCATAAAATTCATGTTTTCTCAAAGATGACTCTAACATTTATAAACATAAATTCCATTCCTCATTTTAGAAAATATAGACTAAAGACAAATTTTTCATTTAATATAGAACAGATATTATATTTTTGGACTGGGTAGTGTTTATAACTTTTTTTTTTTGTAAGTTAATACATAATTTTGTTCTTTAATTAAAAAAAAATAACAATAATAACAATAAAATCGAAGAAAAATACAGGGATATATAAAAAATAAATCAAACCATGAAATTGAGTCAGAGATACTCTAATTTGGGCGCTTTTAGTTCCGCTTCTAAAGGGCTATGTAGGGTCTCTAGGGTTGCCAGAATTGTGGCATAGTTTAACTTGACATTTTGAAAAATTTAACTTGATTTTAAACAGATGTCAAGTTGCATAACCAGAAATATTAAAAAATTAAAACCTGAAGAAATTTTAGATGCATCAATTATATCAAAAACAAATTTAAATTAAAAAAAAAAAAAATATTAGCAACTAAAAAATTAATATAAACAAAAAATATATAAAACTCAAAGTAATATAAAATTAATAATAAAAAAAGAAATTAATGTTTACATTAATGAATTCAATTAATAATTAAAAAACTAAATAACAAATTTAATTTCAAGCTAAAGAATTAGCAAACAAAACAACATAAATGAAAGACATTGGTATATAAATTATTTAAAACACAAAAGGTTCTCTCACAAAAAGCGTTACAGATTGGAATTGAAAATACAAAAAATATTAATTTTTAAACTTTATCACATTTTTGGAATAAAAATTAGCCCATGTTTTATAAACGGAAATGTCTTTTGGAAGTTGATAAAATGTTTCGCGTAGGCAGCATTAGTCAGTATACAACATATCTTTTTCAATGTGTTCTGAAATTTGCAAAATTTCTGTAAAAAGATTTGATTCCAAATTCGTAACGTTTTTCTAAATAAAAAACTGGATCTAGTAGAAATTTATTAGATTCAATTTCAAATTGAACTGATTCACTTCTTGAAAGATTTTTCAAAATTATTGAAACGCGGCTTCTATAAAAGATATCTTTTAACGATTTTTAAGACTATTTAAAAGATTTGGGGTTATGTTGTGAATTTCTACAACTGTAGAAGTTTCACTTTCCACTTGTAATACGGCGGAATGAAACTCATGTAACGTACCTTCATACCTTCAGTATGATTGAATCATATTCATCATTTGGCAATCCATTTGAAACAAATTCCCAAATAACTTTTCGGCAATTATTTTTCTGAAGAAAATATCTTTTACTGCTGGCCATGACATTGACCTGCAGACAATAGGGAAAGACATTTTGTAGGCACATGAAGGAGTAAACATTTGTATTCAATATGAGCAAATTCAAAACATTTTTTTTATTTTTTTATTGGTCAAAACCAAAGGGCTAAAATGTTTATTGAAAATAACTATTGAAGTTTCATTCGAATCTTCATAGAAATCCAGCATATGGATACGTTTTTTACATTTCCAATATTTGATTCGTCAATGCAGATTCCAAAATTCGGAAATTTTCTTTTAAGGCACTAGAAACTTTTTCTTGTGAATATGGAGCCAATACGTTTCATGCAATTGCTGTTGTTTTGGTACGGCAACAAGTAATTTTATCGCAATATAAATGTGAACATAATTTGACATGGCAATCCAAACTGTTATAACTGAGTTAATACATGGACTCATGAAAAACAAGTAATAATTCAGCTTTTGAAACAAGTGATTTATCCTTTAATACTGCCGGTACTACAAAATTTGAAATTGATGGCAAATATGCATACAATCGGTAAGGGAGAAAACCATACTTTTTATATTTGACGAAATTTATTATATTTTTAAAAAAATTTAAATTGTAGAATATTTTAAAGGAGTACAGAATATTTTTAGCTTGACAAGCTGATTCAAGCCCGTCTGGCTACCCTATGAGGTATAGTCAGTCTGTTCAGTTTTTTCAAAGGTCTGCTTCCATTGACTTTTACTACAGAGCTTTCTTGTAACAAGCGCAGCGACGGTACCCAGCTATGTAGGGGAAAGTATAGGGTTGGCAAATTCAGTTCTCTGTTGATTAACTGCGAGTTTCGTCTCTCTCTCTCTCTCTGCTCTCTCAATCGGCTAGCTAAATCGTATTAGTTGTGAATTGATCTTCATAAAATTTTGTACAAAGATTTATATTTGTAGAGGAATTTTTTACACAGAATTTCATTAAAATATTCTTTCATAAAATATTCAGTGTCCAATATGAAATTTTTCACTGATATGGACAAGAGTTGAATTTGAGATATATCCCCAGTTTTCATAAGACAAACGAAAATATTGACTTGTCAAAATGTATGGAAAACAACAAATATATTTGAAATTTATTTGTTGTTTTCCATACATTTTGACGAGACAAATTTTCCGTTTGTCTTATAAAATCAGAGGAATAATGATCAGATGCGAAGCCAATCGGCTGAAAGTCGACTATCAGCTGCCGCCGACTTAAATTAGTAATACTTAGCCGCCGCCGATTTATTCGACTAAATTCAGCTGAAATTTTGAGCTGACTGAGTCGATTTATTTTTTTAAATTATTTATCATTATCATTCGGTTTGTTGTAGGGTCCACTTTCGAAATCCACTTTTTTTTTGAAAATTGTCGAGAAATAGATTTTCTTGTTGCCAAATGGACGAAAATAGTCAGAAAAAGTCGAAGAGTCGAAAATACTTGGAAAAAATTGTAAATAGTCGAAAAATTTACTATAAAAATGAAAAAAAGCGAAAAATCGATATTTACATATTAAAAAAAGTAAAAAAATTGAAAAGTGAAGTTTTTGTTTAAACTATGAAACTTTGTTTTGTTGA
>MINK01188140.1:0-18892 GCA_001735545.1 Phormia regina
AAAATCAAATAAAAATATTGGCTAAATGATTGTAGAATTAACTAAATTTGTAAAATTAAATTAATGGTTGTAGAATTAACTTAATAGTTGTAGAATAAACTAAATGTTTGAATTTTTCATATATGTATATGATTGCATACGAAAATATTTAAATACATACTATGATTCAGAGAACCATATTAAAATTTTGATTGTGGGTAATCATTAAATGATTAAACAGATTCATAAACATTGCTACCATAAACACGGTATAATTGAAATCAGCAAAAAACTGCTATGTAATCATTGAATAGTTGTGGTGATCATGTTGTAACCATGTTTTTTCTCTGCGTGTAGCTTAAATGGCAACTATACCATACAAACTTACAGTACTTATGTTTATAATTATATAAACTTATTGGGAATTATTAAATCTCAATACCATTTTAAGAACAACAATAAAGGAATAATATAAAATAATAAGAGGGTATTTACAGATGAGGTGTTTAATATAATATAAAAACTAAACAGGAAAATAATAATAAAATATAATTCCGTTGCATTGTTTAACTATAAATCTCCGTTAAAATTTTTACAATTGATTTGCAAATGAGTTTCTTTATTAATTTATAAATAAGATCAATCTTAACTAATTAAACAAGCCGTTTACAAATCGAGAGAACTGCAACCAATTTAAAAAAAAATGATTCCGAAGCTATTACTTATTCATAACATACATCAGAATTAGCTCAGATATTCCTTGCGCAGATTTTGTTTCATTTTGCTTACTTTTGAAATAAAATCTGCAATATGTTTTAAATATGAATCAAAAGTTCTTTAAAGTGAGCCCTTTTACTTGAGATTGATATGTCCACGTGGCGTTTTAAATCTGTGTTGAAACAGAAGTAAACATTTTAAAGAGAGAAATTATCTGAAGACGTTTTTAAAAAATCCAATTAAAATAAGTTGGCTTCCACCAAGTGGTCACCCTATATACATTTGGGAAAACTCTGCAAAGTGGGGGCAAATTCAGGTTTTTTAATAATAAATCTGTATCTCATAAACTAATGATCAAATTGAATTGAAATATAAGGATAAGTTATAAAGGAGGACTAAATACTTCAGAAAAAGTATCTTGTAGCCACTATGTGATAACACGAGATAATCTAAAGGGTGTCAAAGATGTCTATATCGAGTATGTAAATGTTTCAAAAAATCATAACTTCCACACATCAGATCCAATTTTTTTTCACATTTTTCTTTAAGTTATTTCTTATTGTTAAAAAGATATTTATCAAATAAGTGATAAAAATATATCGTTTTCAAATCTATTCTATTTGAAAAGTTGTGATGAATTTCGATCAATTTCAAAAAGAATTTTTGCAACAGTGATTTACATTAATTTAGAAATTATAGGTTATGTTGAAAATTAACAAATAATTTTAGAGAAATATAAAAAAACTTGTAATAAAATCTAATAGATAATATATTCCGAAATAATAAGGTTACCAAAGTAGTTTGTAAAATGTTTGTTTTACAAAAAGGAAGCACAATTCCTTCACTTTTTTCTCAAAATGATTGAAACTAAATATTTTTTTCCCTGAACCAATCGCTCAGTAACAGCAGAGTTTTTTTCATTTTTATTTTTGGAATAAAACACTTTTATGTTTTAGCTCATCTACTTCCATGGATTTATAAAATGCCATCACAACATCACATGACTTATTATGGCATATTTCTTTTGGGATCACAATTATGATTAGAAGAAAAATAATCATAATATGTAATCAATATATGGAAAATAAACTCTACTTTTTCTATCCTACTTTTCCTAACCTATATTTAAAAAAATACCATAACTAAAAACTTAAAAAGCGACTTAATGTCTCTCTGGCTACTTAAATGGGAAGTGGTATTAATTTTCTTTCCTTTGAAGTGTCAACAATATCGTTAATTGGCTTACAACTTTTTTTCTACAATAAAATTGATTGGAAAGTTGCATGGAAAATTTAATGCCAAATAAGCAAATAATAAATTTTTCATCATTTTGGAAAATCAAATTTACTTTTTGATATTCACACACACACACAGAAAAACAAAACCAAAAATTGTCATGTTGTGGTTGTACATTCAAAGTTTAAGACTAAAAGTAATTGTAACAGAAGAGAAAAAAGTGGCAACATAATAAATAATTCTAGAAAAACCGCATAAACAACTACACAAAAAAACTCTTACTACTTACAACAATAAATACAAAGAGTGTAGGAAAAGGAATAATTGTATAGAAAACAATAATAAACAAGCAACTAAAATGTACAATAACAACAACTATTGTTATTAAACTTACTTTGTTGCCGCTTAAGTTATTCATGCAACACAATATAGCTGCAAGTATGGGAATAATAAATAGACACATTTAAACTCTTACTTCCTCACTCATTCGCTCTTTATTACACATGTGTAATGAAAAACTGCGAAAATAGTGGCAATAGCAAGAATTAAGAGTAATTTTAACTGACATAAGCTTAAAATTTAATGCGAATCTTCACACTATAACTTCTGTTTCCACTTTTAGTACTTGCCAGAGGAATAAATGAAATCCTTGTGAGGAATGACATGTTGAAGATAACATTATATGTATGTGTGTGTTTAGTTTAAATAACAATAAATTGTTGTAGTTGTTATAATATCAGTGACTTATTTGGCATCACTAAAGCCACCGTAGAGACTTATTCGTGTTGCAAAGAAGTGAAGCAAGAAGAGTTTTTTTTTCTCATCCAAAGTTTTGCTAAACAACGTCTATGCATTACAGTCAGTATCATCATATAATGTTTGTTCATGTCTAAATGTATGTTTACTTTTCCTTTAAATTCATACATACATATGTATGTGTAAATATATTTTATTAGGGTGTTTCTAATTTCTATTGGGAAAGTGTCGAGCATCTTATAGAGATAATGGAATCTTTTTTGCCATGAATTAATTTTTTATAAATTATAATTTTTATTAAAAAATCGTATTTTCTACGTATTTAAAATCTAATTTCAAAAACCTAATTTAAACATATTAATGATATAGGAGTGTGATCGAAAAAGTCTTAACATATATAAAATTTAAAAACTTTGAAACGGTTGATCATAGAGTATTTATTGTTTTTATGTTTAATTGATAATATTCAACGGATCACAGAAAACTATAATTTTTTTGGTCTTCAAAATATCATGTGGACCATTTTTCTCCCTGAACCATGTTTACTGTCAATGGTCGAATTCTCCTGATACTTTTTAATAACATTGAAACTGTTTGGCCAATCTTTTGTAAGACTAATTTGGATTTTTTGGAAATTATTTAATAATTTATAGCACGTACTTCTTTCTTGTCACTTATTTTGATCAAACTTACAACAAATCAACATGGTTATCAATAAAAATAATAACTGACATATTGTTCAGAGATAACTAGATCAAAAAATAAATAAGAATCTCTCTCTTAAATTTTAGGAGTCAGCATTGTTTTTTTTTTCTCTCATCACACATTACAAATATTCCATATCATGCAGGTTCATTGAAAATAACATTTAGTGATCACGCCAAATTCTTAAGATTTATATACTTTTATGAATTTGTCCGAAGCTGACATGGTCTTGGGATAAATTAGTTTAAAATTTTAACTAAATAGAATAAGCCTTGTTTTAATTTTATTTTCGATGTTGACAAAATATCTGACGATCACAACAAATTCTTAAGATTTTCCATACCATTAACGCGATCTACTTATAGTAGTTGTTTATTTTTTAAACTGCATTGGAACGAAATATTTTATTTTAATTTGAAATATTTTAATAAAATGTGATAATCACTGTATGAATCTTTTTAACTTCTCCGTCCGAGTTTAACTTTCTGATCTTTTATAATATAGGTATGTTACTGACCACAAGGACTCTTCTACAAATATTGTATTTCTGCATTATTTTCTCATATTATATGTATGTACTGCCTTAATATACATTGAGCATTACGTTTGAGTTGTTAAAAATTTGTGCACTACTAAACTCTTGAACTTTTGACTCAACCCGTACAAAACTACAAGACAAGAAAACAAACAAAACCGATAATTTTCTTTATGTAATGGATTTAGGGTTTACAGTTAAGAAACAAATGAATGAATAGTATAAAAATTTTTCGGAAACAACTAACTGTTTTATAGTGATTTGATATGAAATACGAGATCGGATCCTAAATATTCATTTTAAATCAATTTTTAAAAAAAAGTTCATTGAATTGATCTTAAATTTTCAATTATTAAAAATATAATGTGATACACAGACAGATCATTCACAAAATGTTTTGTGTCTACTTAACTACTGTTTGGATTGAATTAAAAGAGGAGGACATAGGCTTTCAGAAAAAATCATATATTAGTCATCCTCTATTAATACGAGGACAAATTTGAGCCTCTTGTGTATAAAAGCTAAACAAGATCAATCTTCACCATCTAACCGACAAATAATAAAATAATCGCCTAAAGGTATGCCTTCATACAATCACATTTATAAACCTACACTAACTAAGAAACTAAGAAAATTTAATAAAGCTAAACAAGATCAATCTTCACCATCTTACCGACAAATAATAAAATAATCGCCTAAAGGTATGCCTTCATACATTCACATTTATAAACCTACACTAACTAAGAAACTAAGAAAATTTAATATGACCTAGCATTTTAATTTGATGGGGATTAACTCGTTTTTAGACAGTAAGATTCATTGGTGCCACTCTCCATCGGTCACAAGTTAACGTATTGACAATTGCAACTCTACTGACTCTATAGTAAGCGAGAAGAAGACGAAAAAAAGAATTGCAAATGTCTAAATGACTCATTGTAAAGTAAAGTGGTTACAATGAGTACCAGAGTTCAAAAATAACTCGCTGAAGGTGTGATTTATATGAGAATTTTTTAAATAAATGGCTAAACGAATTGGAATAGTAAACGAAAATAAAACTCAGGATGAGCTATTTTTAATATAATGTTTTTGATAAAAATCAGCCTTTAAAATTTAATGGAATTGTACTATTTTATATTAAAATTAAATATCTTGGACATCTATCTGATTAAAGAATAACAAAATATATAATAATATAAGCAAAATAGTTATTAATGACGAGTGCAGCTAAAAAGATCTCTACCATAAAAAGAAAATAACAAAAAATAGTAAAAGTTATACTTAACCATGTAAATAAAAATCTCTTTACACCAGTTATTTAGTGCGATTTATGTGATTTTGATAAGTGGACCAATTATGTTCGGTCTCTGGTATGTACAAAAAGGATCACCTTGTAGTCATGGAAGTGCCTATTTGTTATTTTATTGAACCTTCGATAGTTATGTTCAAAAAACCGACACTATGTAGCCGTTGGAGATGCAATAAAATTCTTCCAAGAACAAGCCCATGTTGAAAGTGTCTAGTGGTACTTTAATGTAGTCGGTTCGGTAACATGTACCCAACTGTAGGGGTACCAACAACAACAATGCTCGATTGTTTGTGAGATAATTTGGTGAATTCAAAAAACTGTATATTTTTTAAAATATTTATGACCGATCTATATAAATATAAAAATTCTTAAACAGGGACTTAAAAGATTGAAAAATGCGTTTTGTCCGATATCTCTGTTTAAGAGCACAGAAATGTAGAAAAAATTCTAAAACTTCTAGTATAAAACGAAAACCGGCTTAAAATAAAAACATTTTTAGAGCACATCATCGCCATTTATGAACATATCTTCCTTTAATATTTAAATTGTCGAAAAATTTTTTGATTGTCTAATATGCGTCTATAAATACATCAGTTATTAGTGGTCTTTATAAATACTATTTAAACGCCATTTTTTAACGTTCAATCTAGTCTGTCTGATCAGGTGGCTAATTGTCCATCTAAAGCTTGTGTTTAGTTTTGAAAATAATTTAATGAAATTTGGTACATTGAAGCCAATTGAATTTTGTTATGATCGGCCTATTATTTTACCCAGTACCTATGCAAATATCCTTAAATACCTTTCATGAATATATATAAGTTTTAATCTGTTTGCAAAATTTCATAAAGATCGGTTTATAATTGTTTATTGATCCCAGATAAATTCCTCTCACAAAAATCTATTTCAAGTGCATAAAATGTGCAAAACATTATTAAAATAAACTGAATTCCTCTTGAAGTGAAAAAGAAACAAATTAATATCTCAACTAACAAAGAACATGTCATTTTATATTCTTCTTAAGATCTATTCGTATGTTTTTCCCAATAAAACTTCCATTCCCAATTTCTAACAGAAAACCCTTAGAAATATCAGCAAATTATACCAGAATGCATGAATGTTGTTTTTCTGAGTACGTGCGGTGAAAGTGAATTAGTTGGCTAAAATAAACAGCACATAAAACAAGAGACACCAACAACAACATCAATAACAAAAAAGAACCCAAACTCTTCATACATCGAAGACAAGTGAAATATGTGACTTATGCCATGACTGGGATATGATGAAGTATAAAAACTATTCCTTCTGGGTAACATCACATCACCAGTGAAAATTGTTATAGTCATTAAATATATTTACTTTTTTTCACATAAGTTTTCTTTTTCATCTTTTCCTAAACTTAAGAAGTATTTTTCCAATATGTTTCCATTGACTTTCGATACTTATTGAGGCTTTTCTTTTTTATTTTATTTTTGCCATGAACTTTTTGCTCATTTAATAAAAGGCTTAACGTTAGAAAGACGAGCAGCAAGAAATAGAAATAGAAAAAAACAAGACAATTTAACAAACTTCTTACAAGTGTGGCAAAGAAACTTTACCAATAACTAAAGTTAAATGTTTAGTGGGTGTAGAACGAATGAGAGACGAGGAAGTATGAAGATAAGTTGTAAATGTTTGTGTGAAAAATAAGAATTAGCAAAACTGTCAGGGATTAACATAATGGAGAGAGAGTGTCTTAAAGAAAATGAGTAAATAAGCTACGACAACAACATGTTTATTGTCTAATTCTCGGTAAATATACATACATATGTATATGTATGTAAGTATATAATAATGTTGCAACATTAGATTGTTAATACAGGGAAAACATTAAGTTGAAGACATAAAGAAGGTTCTTAGGTTTTGTTTGTGTATGGAGAGTAGGAATTAAAACCAAAAGGCCAATAGAGTTATGTTGTACGGTTCATTAGTTTGAACATTGATGATTTATGTGAATTAAGTAGATGAACTTATTTATTAGTTTGATGTTAACCAGAAAGTAACTTTAATATTTCAATTAGAGAATTTATATCATTTATGAAGGAATATTATTTAAAATAAATAATTTATTTTCTTGGTTACGTTTGGACTTTAATGGTAAATTATTTTTTTGCGCTGAAAAGTGAGACTAATAGTAATAATATTTGTGATTTTTTGTCTCATAAACTGATGATTGAATTGAAATGTATGAGACAGTTATAGAGGAGGAACTAAGATTTCTGAAAAATCTACAACTTTTACATAACTACGCACGAAAAAATCAAAGCATGATCTTGGGCTTATAACTTTTGATGTGGTGAATAATAAATAATTCAGTTAAATGGATTACATTTGTCATTATGTTTACTAGTAGTGTTCTAAATTTCACGGTAATAGCAAAACTAGTTTTTCTTTAAATGGCAATTCAACAAGAATTATGAAAACACAATTCAAAATTTGTATAAAATCTTATATCGTTTACATACAACAATTCCTAGAAAGGTAGTCGTATCATGAAATACAGTTTCTTGTATCATAATATTATACAAAGAAGTTATGGTCAAAAATGAAAACTTGTTAGTGGAAGAAAAATGTCATCTTCAGGCTGTGGGGCTTAGGCGACATAGAAAGGATTTTGAGAAAAAAAATCCCCTCATCTCTGGAAGGAAAGTTCCATAAAATGTCAATTGCTTTGAATCTTAATTATAAAATTTTAAAGGAAATCTTGCCTGAAGAGGTATAAAATAAGAAAAATTTATGTAGGAAATGCAAGCAAAAATTTAGAGGATAAATAACATGAACGTAATTCAGTCAAATTTTCCATAATTATCTTTAGTGTGTGATAAGCGATGAAACATTCGAACAGGCTGAAGTTTTTCAACTTCCCAGCCAAGAATTCTATATCGCATATGCTAAAGGAATTAGAGCAGAAAAATGTTGTGTATCAAAAAAATTTAAATTCCTAAGAATTAATTGAGGAATCCAAAAAGGACTTCATTTAAAAAAAATGGTTCCATTTACACAGAAATATTCGTGAATGAGTGCATTTGAAAATGATTTCTCCCTTTCGAAATAAAGTACAATGTATCCGCTGTTTTCTGGCATATTGATACTTCTTTTCATTGCAATAACAAAACAATGGAGTGGTAACAAAAAAGGTTAATCCTTCAAATTGTACGTAACTCCGTGAAATTGAAAGATATTATACTCTGGTAAAAAATTATTAAAATTACATTAAAAGCACAGCATAAAATGAAACCGAATTTAAAAATAAGGGGAATAATTTGAGAAAAAAGCTACCGATAAGAACTTTAATTAAAAAATTTCTGGAAAATATTTCCTTAAAAAACCAACGTGAAATAATTTATTATTTTATGTTTAGAACTTGAACATAACAGTCATTGATAAAAATATCATGGACAAAGATGGACACGGAAATTAAAATTATTTAACACGATTCTGTTTTGTTATATTTAAATAGTTTTGAAAGATTTTTATGTGAGAAAATTTTACTGCTCAAGATCTACAAAAAATATCATTGTTTGCTTTATTTGACTTCAAAATTTTAATTTTTTGGAAGTTGTTTTTTTATGGCGGGTCCAACTTTGACCCGATTGTTTCATATTTTTTATTAACAACAATAATAATAATAATAATAATAATAATAATAATAATAATAATAATAATAATAATAATAATAGAAAATAGTATAAGGAATAAATTTTGTAAATATATTTGTACAGAGTTCAGAGTTATAAGCATTTAAATTAGATCTTTGACAAAAAGTGGTAGCATTCAAACATTTTCTGAAGTGATATATACAGTATATCTGATTTTCTACAGGATATAATTAAAATATAATAATTAATATGTAAGATGAAAAATGTTTAAGAAATCATTTTTTATTAACAATATTTTGAAAAAAAAAAAATGATTGAAAATCGTCTTATATATTTGAAGTAAAAAAAGAAATTTTGTTATATTAATTTCAAAGTGCCGACTTTGAATATTTTTTAATGACTAGACAAATGGAGATAAGCAAAAAACAATTTAGTATGTTAGCATATTAATTTAAGTGAGCATATTTATCGCACAATATATTTATAAAAATTAAATTTTAATCCGAACTGATTTGTAGAAGTTACAAATTTTTAAAACTTTTTCATACTGAAGATGTTCAACTTTGACTTACGAATTTATCTTCACACATATTACAAAATAATATTTCAATTCAATTTGATCTGACAAGTAGTTTAGAAGACTTCAGCCCAATTAATGAGATCAATAATTCCATAGAAGAGTATCGCGATTTTTTACCAATCAATTTGAATTTAAAGAAGGTTGCAGAACACTAAGGTATATAAACACAACGTATTCAATTATTATCTGGTTCGAAGGACCATATACAAGTTCATCATCGTTCGTAGTTTATTTCGTACTTACACAGATGACAAAATGATGATTTTTCTGAAAACTGAAGTTCTCTTCTAAAACTCTCCCAAATATTTTAATTTGATATGAGAAGTAGCTAAGGAAATAACAAAAGCTTTTAACGCCCAAACAAAGATAACAATAAGATGATGCCAACAAGGCTTCGCCAAATAGCATCTAGTTTGAAGTACCATAAATAAGTTCATTAACATTTGTAGAGTCTTTTTTAATTCTATTTACTTGAAACATACAAAGAAAAAAGCAAAAATTTACTCTAATTACGAAATATTTTTATAGACAAATATTTTATTTTCTATTATAGTTTTTTTAAAAACTGTTAATTTATTTAAAAAATAATTTTACTTAGTTACATTAATAAACAATATAACTCAATTCCAATACATAATTTTATTAAAAAATAATTTAAAATGTTTTTTTAGAAGAGCAATGAGCTAATAAATTGCCTTCTACATTTAAAAATATTTCCCCATTAAAATAATTCAACAACTGCGGTAAACCAGATATCCCTTTTAAATAGATCAATGACTCCTAAACAAAACGAAAAGCTATAAATACAACACTAAAGGAGTAAATGCTTAGGATTAGAAACTTTTTAAACAAAAAACACAACAATAATTTTAAGTATTTAAAACATACCACATGTTCGAAAAAGGATTAACTCTATATCCAGAATAAACAACATCTATCGATTCACTGACTCAAGATACTTAAAAAGTCAAGTTAACACAATTTTAATCCAATTAATTAGTGGCAGCAACAACAAACAACTTTTACATACATTTACGCAAAACTACAAATGTAAAGTAAAATGACTGACAGACAGACATATGATAGGAACTAACTACTACCAATAGTATTACCAAAGACTATAAAAAGCAGAATCATTATGACAAACTTTAATCACACTTAAACTCTCGAGGAAATAAGGTAGAAAGTAAGGGGAGAAAATTTCCATATATAAGCTAAACGAAATGCGAATGTAAAGAGGTACTTTAAAGATTTAGTATTTTGCATATGGATCCAAGTGCAATTTCACTGAATGCAATGCAATGCACGTGCATTGTAACGCATCTCTTAGTTAAGAATACAAACACATACATACAAACACTTATCATGCGTATGACTAAATACTCGTCATCAACAACGTAGTCGAAGAGGTTTTAATTAACAACATACGCACTGTTAAATTTACGCATATTTTTTTATTTTTTGCCATAAGTACCTTTTAAAATTCTAGTACGAGTGGGGAATTAATATGGATAAATTTTGTATTTAGCTTCTATAGCAGTTTCCTTATTGTGTATATTGTGGCAAAGCTACGTATTTCCATCAGGGTTATACAGTTCTAATGTAATTTCATAACAACCTAAGAGCAAAAGCAGGAGAAGTAAAAAAATGCGTTTAATCAACAGCAAAAAAAAAAAAAGAAAATAGCAGCTAGTAACAAACCGGCAGTCAACAACCAGCTAAGGCAGCATTAACAACAACAATCAACTTCTTTAAATCAGTTGAGTAATAAACTAATGACAATATTAACAGCCTACCTACATGAATTTACCAGAGAATAAAGAAGGAAGCTTGCTCTAGGGATAGGATAAAAACAAGAACAGGAAAACTTTACATATAAATACGTAGCTCATCATCATCATCATTATATTTGCTTGCATGGAGGCAGAAAGTTATTAAATTTAATATTTATTCTTAAAGAGAGGAGTTTTTTATGATTTAAATAGCGATTAAAATCACCATAATTGATATTCAATAAACGGAAGTTTAACATGATTCCTATGGCAGTCATACATTCATAAATTATAATTACAGAGTGATAGAAAATTTTAGAAACGGAAAATTGACGGATGGTAAAGACCAAAATTAAAACAAAATTTTTGGAAAATTTTATTAAAATGGTTATAATAGGCATCATTGTACGGATATAAAAGGAAATATAATATAAGTTAGTATTTCAATTTTATGAATTTTTAAAATTATATTAATATTCGTTGATCTTTTGTTATAAATAATATATGCACAGTATTGAGCTTGGTTTTAATGTTCGAGCTTTGACAAAAGTGGGCAGCTTCAATTAGATCACAACTCCTGATCAATCCTGCAATAAATAAACAGTACGATCGAAAAAATCTTAACACACGTTTTCTTCACTTTTTGTGAGTTTGATCAAAATTAATGACGAAAAAGGTATCCGTGTTATAAATTATTAAAAAAAATCCAAAACTGGTCCTACAAATAATTGGCCAAAGAATTTAATGTCTACTGTCATATTGTTTCCAATGTTATTAAATAGTATCAGAAGAATTTGACCATTGATAGGAAATATAGATCGGGGGGAAATATAGAAAGCTAAGAAAATTGAAAGCCTATTGAAAAGAATTCCAAACACATCTGGTAACAAATCACCACTATTGGCTCATTACTCAGGAATGCTGCAAAAAGATTTAGAAGCCAAGAACACGGAAATTAAAATCAAATTTCATACAAAATTCTCTTATTGTAAAATGCTCGAAGCAACGTATGTACTGAGAGATTTTTTGTTGGTAATGCTCGAGGATATGTTGGGTACAAGTTAGGACCGATAAGCTGTCTAAATTTCCTAAAGAATTCCTGGTTTGGCAACATTTATGCACTTGGGGCAAAAGAAGCAAGTCGTTTGTGACAGTGGGCTCTATAAATACCGAAATATACACCAACGAATGATTACAAAACTATCTTCTTTGTCTTATAAGAAAGATAATGGGTCTGCATATTTTTGATCCGATTTGGTATCATGTTGCTACTTAAGAACACAATTACATAGTTTTTGTTCCAAAAGAGATCAATTTCCTAAATTATATGGAGAAAAGTCCAGTGAAGCGATATTGAAAATAGAATTGAAAAGGTCCAAAGAAGTGTCCCAAAATATCGAGGATTTTAAATATCAAATCTTAAATGGAAGAGTTACCAAGCAAGGTCTACAAGTTCGTAAGTAGTGTTTAAAAAAATAAAAGTGATATTTTTCTATGATCTGTAGTATATTATCCATTGAACAAAAACAATCAAATCTCTAAGATCAAATTTTCTAAAATTGAACTTTTAGAGCGACCGCGCACAGGTTTGAGTTTTACGCTACCTTCTCATTAAAGGGATTTTTTTTAGCTGCAGAATAATCATATAGTTAAGGCAAACAGTTTAAACAGTTTTCTCTTAAAACCGCCTTCGACATACAGAAGTACATGCTCCAGTATTATTTATTTACAGGAATTGACAACTAGTAATTTGTATTCAAAACTAATATCTATTAATTTTCAAGCAGCTTATTTTCAATGAGATCTAATGACAAACCCTTGCTATCCCTTGCTATCAAACCCTTGTTTCCTCATAATTCTGTCAAAATTACAACAAATGAAGTAAGCCCTTAAGAAGATATGATGATGATAAGATCATGTCTGTGAGTCCACCGAAACCCACCGAAATCTGACTTACATAGCACATACATCGGAAGTCCTTTTGAGAATCTTTGTTTTGAAATTCATTANNAGCCCTTAAGAAGGTATGATGACGATAAAATCATTTCTGTGAGTCCACCGAAATCTGACATATATAGCACATACATCAAAGGATCGGAAGTCCTTTGGAGAATCTTTGTTTTGAAATTCATTATTGGATCAGTTCATATATGACGGAGATGCAATTAAAACCCGGTTTTTAAAACCGCATTTTGAGTTTCTGAAGCCTCTGTTTATTATTTATGGATTTGGAACTTTAAAATATGGGTAAGATTGATGGTTTCAACAAAGGATATGTACAGAAATCAATCATTACAGTTGAATAATTTTAATTTCAGTGAAATGACTGAACTTGAAATAAATTATAAAAGATTTAGTACAAAAGAAGTTTTTCAGAATTGGAACATTATAAAAAAAGTTAGCAATTATGGAAGTTTTAATTCCAATAAATCGCTTCAAAATCTACTACAGAAATTCTGGGAACATAAGAAAACAATTAGAGGAAATATCATTTGCTTGGAAGCCATTCTAGAGTTCCCTGATGCTGAGACATCGACCTGACGATTTGAAATGACAAAAGCCCTCTCCGATACAATATAAACTCCACCATAATGCTTAATTCTACGGGGTGTATTAATTGTTTCCACATCTGTATTTTTTTGTACCCAACCAAAAGTTCCTTTACCTAATATATAAATTAATGTGTGCTATAAAACAACTTATTACACTTGCGAAGAATTCGGAATTGTTTTTAAACACTTCGGGATTGTTTTTTCTGGTTAAATTACTTAATTTAAGACTCTATAACTAAATCTCTTCAATATGTTGTGCCATTTTTTCATCAAATATTCTCTAGGTATATGAGAATATTGTGCAAATAATAAAAATAAAAATTTTGAATTATATTATTAGTAAAATTTCCCATCATAGTTATTTTGCTTAAAATCGAAAAGTTTACTATTCATGGCATTTTGTATATAATTCCAAAATATTTTTATCGTCAAACTTTGTTAATTAAAACTTCTGTTAAATCTTAATTGTTCAAGTAAATTCATTGCAAACAGAAAGAAAAAATCCTACTAATCATCTTATAAACAACATCATATTGTCCACAATTGGCGTCAAAACCAATCATCACCAATCACTTTACATAATGACGGCAATCATTATCATTCTTTGTAGATAACATACAGGCGTATCATAAACGTCATCATCTTAATCACTTTTAACAAATCCAATCATCTTTTAAAATCATGTTAAACTGTCACTTTTCGATAATAAACGAACGTATAAACGAATAGAATAAAACGACTAACAAAATGCATCAACAGAATGCAAAAAAAAAACACTTGGCTCTAATTCCCTATTCACACTCTAAATAAAAATTGCATTTGAATTGTCTGCCACAAAGGAAAGGAGAGGAATATGTATAGACAACGTTATTCATAGTTGTAGTAAACGACCATTCATCCGTAACATAAATTGTATTACAATATGGTAAACTGAATTTGAAACTTGTTTGGGCGTTTAAGTGTCTATGTCACACACTATACAACACACAATACACACACTACTACACGTATCATCAAATACAAAACATATACTGCGTCTAGAATTTATAACATAATTTGTCACATAGGAGTTGATTTCAAGTGTTTTTTTATTTTTTTATTTCTTCTGTGATTCAACACACTTTTTTTTTATAATGTGTGTCCTATGGAAAAAAGAAAAGATTGAAAACCATAGAAAAATTGTTTTAATTTTTCCTTTGTGTATGAAAAGTTAAAATAAAGGGGAATATAAAAGAAGTTGAGAAAGAAAAAAAAACTAAACAACTTGTGTTGCATAATTGTTCTTCAATTCTTAGTTTTTTTTTCATTCTTTTAATTGAAATGCAATTAAACTCCTATTTGTTGCTTGTTATAAATATTCCCGTCATTCAGCTTTAATAATACTCTGTGCTCTGCTCTGCTCTGTTTTTTTTTCTTTCTTCTGGTTGCCTCTTCATGGTGGTCAAGCATTTAACAGTTGTTACCCACCACTATTAGTTGGTTAGATGCCTTAACCGTCTTAATACAGAGTTTAAGAAGAACAAATTGATTTTTGTTGTTATAAAGGTCTAAATAAATAATGAGTTTATTACAATATTATTTGTTTTAATTCAAATAAAAATAACTATGTATTTAGTTGCCTAATTTATTTGAGTTCATTGTATTCTGCTCTATTAGCGACGTTTAATTTATCAATATTGTTCAAATTTGAGTGCCATTAGTTTACAAACTATTGTTTGGGAGTTTGTTTGATCTTGAAAAATGTGTGTGTGTAAGGAAAANNNTGATCTTGCAGCGTTAAGAAGATTCGGTAAAATGTCAGCTATAATCAGTGTTGCCAGGACTTGAGAAAAAAAAATAAGCTAAATTGGACTTTAAAAAAGGTCAAAAAAGAATAAATGTCAAAAAGAAATTTTTTGAAGCTAAAAGCAAAAAAAAAAAAAGGTTAGATTTAGCCTTAAAAAGGCTAAACTGGCAACACTGGCTATTATTAATGATATGTAAAAAATATTTTTCCATTAAAATAGAGAAGTTAAAAAATATTTTAAATGGTGATTAGGTCATATTAATCAAATATTTGATTAGTCTAGACGTAGCTACAATATCTCTTAAAAAATCTGTATAAATCCAAAAAGAATATATAAACAAGATCACTAGTTCTAGATATCATAACGAAAATTTTGAAGTGAGAATTTAGAATGTATGAGTAGTAAAATCCAAAAGATCCAAAAGATTTAAAGTTCTCGTGGATCCTCGAATTTTAGTATGACTGGCATAACAACAGGTACCCGGTGTCAAAATACTCTAATACAATAAAAGGCAAANNTTTTATTTTATTTTATTTTATTTTATTTTATTTTATTTATTTATTTATTTATTTATTTATTTATTTATTTAAATTATTTGTCAAACAAAATATATATCGAATAACTTTTTTAAATGTTTAAGTAAAGGAAAGAAGTGCTTTAAAGTAGTTAAATAGCTTTTAGACACAATACAAGCTAAAGAAGATGAGCTATAAATTATATTAAATGAAAACAAAATACTTTACCATCTTCATCTTCTCCTAAGGAATTTCGACGCTCGTCTTTTCTAATAACTTTAACTGAAAACCATAGACATTAATCATGTATAATAATTTAAATACTAAATGAAATAAACCCAAATAATAATACTTTTCAAAGAAAATTTCCCATAAATTTAACGAAACTTACCATCTTGACTATCTTTACTAGACATACTAACAGCCTGTTCATCTTCTTTTTTAACCGGTACCAAACCTTCCAATATAAGCAACATTTGACGTACAATATTACATTGTAGAACAGGCATAAGTAATTTAAGATTTTGTGTACCCCAAGAGATGACGGGAACAAAAGTACGTTCAAATAAATCAGAGAAAACTGTTTTCTCACCGGGAGCACGATTTTTAAGCCAAGCTTGAACAACTAATAAAACATTATAAATAATTTTATATTTAATTAACTTACTATGAATAAAGAAAACTTACTAGGTCTAGAATCCAAACCCGAAGAACTCATATAAACCATACCATTACGTGACACAGTAGCCGGTGAGGCATTATCAATATTATGAGGTTCAAATATAATTTTCACTGTTGGAGCCATAGTCAAACGATCACCATTGGCTAATGTTAATGTTTTATTATCATCTAAAACCGAATTTAAATTCTCAATCCATATACTATCCACGGGACCGTCTAAAACCAACCAAACATGTTCACCACTTTTTACTTTTAAAGTTTTACGCCATAAAGCTGAAAATATGCCATCTGTCCAATCATTGGTAGCCACATCTAAACGACCAAACATTTGGGCAGCTGTAATGGCCTTTGGATTCATACGCATTTCACGATGATAGTCGCCCATTTGTGTTAGGGCCTTCATTAGGGTGTGTATACAAGTTGTTTTACCCGCTCCACTTGGTCCCAACGTCATAATACCATGGCGAACATTTTGAGTTTCATATAGCTGTATAAGTTTAAGAACCCAAGGAGGATGGTAAACCAAATTAGCTTCCTCAGTCTGTTGAGCTATAGCAGCCTCTAGTTCGGGATAATTGGTTTTTTCGAGGGTCTAGGAAAGATATAGAATAAAATTTTATAAGGGAATGTTAAATGTTAAATTTGAAATAAGGAAAATAAATTAAATTTAAATTAATAACAAAATTAAATTATGAATTTTGATTGATATAATTAAAATAATTGATTAAAAGTGTTTGCTTTTCTATATAATGGAAATAAATATTAATTAAAAATACTTAATTAATATAATTTTGCTCGTGGAGCAAATTGTTAATTTATATTGATAACATTTAAATTAAATTGTTTAAATAATAATAATAATAATAATAATAATAATAATAATAATAATTATAATAAAGATTTCAATTCATTTAAACAATTAAAAAATAAAAACAATGATAAAAGCTTTTAATTTAATGAACTAAATTAAATATATTTTTATTAATTTATATAACCATGAATATGAATTGAAAATGAATTGAAATCTGATTTTTTCATGGTTATATAAATTAATAAAAATTAATATAAATTAATAAATTAATCAAAAATTAAGTTCATTAAATTACAATTTTTTATCATTGTTTTTATTTTTTAATTGTTTAAATGAATTGAAATCAGATTTTTCGGGGGTTTATGTGTAGAGGAAAGTATAAAAAGACATTTCTATTAGGTACTATTATTGATAAATTTTAATTAAAAACATATATGTTTGAATTAATTAGTTCATTGATTTAATTAAAATAATTTGACTTAAATTTGAACTAATGAAAATAATAATTAATAATATTAATTAAAAATATTTAACTGAGATTAAATATTTATAGTTCGTGGAGAAAACTGGTTTTATAATTAACGCATTCCTTATGTAGAATCAAAATTTATATTGATAAAAATATTAATAAAAAAATGTTTAACTAAAACATTAAAAATTAATTAAAATAATAAATTATTCTTGTTTATGTGAATTAATAAAAATTATGATTAAAATTGATTTATTACAAATAATGATTCATTATTAAATATTTGATTGTTTTAATTAATAAAAAAATTTATCATATGGTCAAGACCGACCATACGATACCCTACACCATTTCCTATGTGTACCAAAATTCGGGAGGGAGCCAATTATGGACCTATTCTTGTTTTAATTGGAAAATAAAAACATACTAATACAGAATATTACGTCGATACTAAAATTCACATGTAGTTATGCACTTTTTGGTGGTGATTCCCAAAATTGGGTCTTATATGGGAGCTATGGTCAATTATGGACCTATCTGCATGAAATTTTGCACTATCGCTTATACTTATATAAGTGTTATATGTGTCGAATATTAAATTAATATTAACTTTTATATGGGATTTATGCACGTTAAAGTGATTTTCCAAGGAGGGGTTCATATAGAAACTATGGTAAATTATGGACTGATCTTCATGAAATTTGGCATATGTATTTATGCTTCCAAAAACCTATTTGTGTCAAGTTTCATTAAAATATTTAAATTTTTAAGATATTTTTGATATTAGGCTTCGTCGTTGTGCCAAAAAAGTCACATGTACCAAGTTTCATCAAATTATCTCTAAAATTGCGACCTG